>JACEEZ010017116.1:0-35000 GCA_016584305.1 Chionoecetes opilio
GTCTGAAAAGACAACCAAACAAATTTCCATCTCTGCGAAATTCATCTTATGAAGAGAGACTGCGGAAACTTAATATTTTTTCCTTAAAGGATCGTAGAATCCGTGGGGACTTGATAGAAACCTTTAAGATCCTAAAAGGTTTTGATGTCATTAATCAAGAGAACCTATTCGAGCTTTCAACTCAAGTGACAACAAGAAATAATGGTTTAAAACTAAACGGTCAACGTTGCATCACCGATCTCCGTAAAAATTATTTCAATGTTAGAGTCGTTGAACGATGGAACAAGTTACCAGCAAATGTTGTCGGAGCCAGCACAATAACTACATTCAAAAACAGACTTGACGCGCACTGTAAAGTAAATGGGTATTGATAGTGCGAATTCGTATCTAGTCCCCCGTATCGATTAGTTGTAGTGGTAGTGGTAGTTGTAGATAGTATTTTTCATATCCTATCATTCTGCACTACGAAACTTCCATGTTCCTATCCTCTTTAGGGACATGGTATCATTCCAACTGTTTTCTTACAAGTAGTTGATAGTTAGTAGTATGTAGTTCAGCAGATAACCTCGCTTTGGACCAATAGGTCTCCTGGTGTCTGTTATTCCTATGTAATCCTATGTAATCCATCCACTGCATATCTTCTTTCCTCCATCACTCCTTTTCCCTCCCTCAAGTCTTTTGATCTCTACCTAAACTTTCTTCCCTTCCTTAGCATAATATCTCTCTCTCTCTCTCTCTCTCTCTCTCTCTCTCTCTCCTCTCTCATCTCTCTCTCTCTCTCTCCTCTCTCTCTCTCTCTCTCTCTTCTCTCTCTCTCTCTCTCTTCCTCTCTCTCTCTCTCTCTCTCTCTCTCTCTCTCTCTCTCTCTCTCTCTCTCTCTCGCTCATAAAATAGCCTGAACACGGATATCAATGCATAATCTATATTAATGTACTGATAACTATAAACATAATAACAATAATGGTAATTATGATAAGATAAAAAGGATATAAGATAATAGGATAATTATGATAATTATTCTCGAAATATGTATTGGAGTCGGGCACTCCACGACAAGACGAGAACATAAGAAAACAAGGAAGCTACAAGAGGCCGCGAGGCCTACACGTGGTAGTTCCTGTCACCTAACACTACCTACATCCACCTTTCATCCCCATCCATGAACCTATCCAGCCCCTCTTTAAAGCTCCCTAATGACTCCGCACTAACTACCTGCATACTGAGACCATTCCATTCATTCACCACCCTATTTGTGAACCAGTTTTTCCCTATTTCCTTTCTAAATCTACGCTTTTCCAGCTTGAATCGGTTACTTCTTGTTCTACCCTGGTTAGAAATATGTTGTGTGGAGAAATATAATGTCGCCTACTACTGGACTGGACTGTGGAGTCGCTCACTCCACGTCGGCCTCACGTGTCCGCCACGAGGCAAACAGATCCTTGACCTTGTCATGACACTCCGGCACGCGGGACTTGCAACCCCTGATATGCAGCCTGCGGCGTGCATGGTCCTGTGTAACCTGTACGGAGTAGCGGCCTTCCAGGTAGTAGAGGAAGACCTTCCGAGGCCCCGCCAGTCGCTCCACGTATTTTCGAGGCACGATGAGGCTTCGCTGCACCAGGCGATTGGCCTCCTCGTCCTCCTGTCCGTCAGTGTTCTGTTCTTCAATCTTCTGAGCAGTCTCAGCCCGCACTGCCCGACCTGGTGCGGGCAAGGCCAGTGCCTTGCGTGTGCCGTGACCGTCGAAGCGGACGTATGAGTCTTGTCGGTTCATTAGGCCGTCACAGGTAACATCCTGAAACACAACAACGAACAGTCGAACACGCGTCGCTGCAGTGGAGAAAATGCCGCTGCCAGACAGTGCCGTGCCTCACTGAGACACAGACTACGGCCTGGTTCCTTCAGGACCAGTGCTTTGGTCACATGTTTCCGGCGGCGGGGCCATGGCAGGGTGTGCCGGGCCATGGTGACCTCTGCCACCAGGGCCACAGACACACCCACCACCACAACATACACAACCGCCACAAACCACAGCACAAAAATGCTGTGCTCATGTTCTGCCCGCTGGACCTGCCTCTGCAGACAGGCCAGCCGTTCCTTGCTGCCCACCACCAGGGGCAGCACTTCCAGCCAGCTGTCACCCAGGGGGAAGCCGCACTCCCCAAGGGGGTCCCTCGGGGAGGCCAGCCACGAGGCGGTGGCCAGGCGCCCCCGCACCTTCCCCAGCAGGGTGGTGTGGGGCCCCCCGCGTCCCGCCACGCCCGCATCGCCTGGCGCAACTTGTCGCCCTCGAGCACCAGCAGGGGGGGAAGCCACGGAGCTCTTTATCACCTTTTTTTGGTAGGAAGTCCGACGTCGGTAGTATAACGAGCCCACAGCGCGGAAAAGTAGTAGCTTTGGTAGTAAACGTGCAGACTGGCCAACGACTGCTCCAGACTGGTATTAGCAGAGGTAGGAAGTCTCCAGCCTCGCTTATTATTGCTTGGTATGCTATATAATATAATTTTTCTAGGTGAATGTAGACATATGATTGCATTTGGATGGATATTATTCATATATATAAATAAAGAGATGAAATACAAGCAAGGGTCTCATCCACGTCTGGCAGCGCGGCCTTCGGCAGCAGCAGCAGCAGCAACATGAAGCCCGTGAGGTGGATATATCAACACCAAGGGAGATGTCTTTGGTAATATTTAGTAGGGGTGCGAGAACCCCTTGAGGAATCCTATGATCCCTGATGATATCCTATGGTGCTATCAAAGGCGTGGGAGCTGACCTGACTTCTTCAGGGAGGCACAGGTACAGCTGATAACGGAGTGTTGTGTTGGCGGCGGAAATCGGCCGCCGCCCGCGGAAATCTCCTTGGTAATTATTTAGTAGGAGAGCGAGGACCCTTTGAGAAATCCTATGATCAGTGGTGAAATCCTCTGGTGCTATCACAGGGGTAGGAGCTGACTGTCTTCTTCAGAAAGGCACAGGTGAGGCGGATGACGGCGGGTTTTGACTAAAAACTTTTGAGAGGCGGCGGGTGGAGCCGCCACCTCCTCCGCCACGATAGGTTTGGGCAGGAGTAAACGTCTTATTACTCGTTATTATACAACTTAGTGATTATGGTGAGATTTTATATACACGTGTCATTATATAAATCAATGTATCACCGTGTGTCACCATAAATAAGGGTGATTTAAAGATGTTATGATGAGGCGACTGGCGGGGTAGTGAGTGACGGGTAGTATCTAGGTAGTCGGATAGCAGGTCGTTGCTGGCGATACTACTTCCGTTGCTGGCTTCCCCCCCAGGCCCATCAGCACGAGGCTGAACGCCACCCCGGTCACCAACACCACCACCACGCGCACCAATCTCAGGGTGCTTATGTTTTGCCTTTTTATGTGAATTATATATTGTGAGGAAATAAGTGAAAGGAGCCGTGGCGAGGTGGATCGTCAAAAGGGGATGGTAGTGGTAGGCGACCTCCCCTGAATCACAGGGTCGCCGCCTGGCCCCTACATCTGGCTGTGTCTTGCTGCACCTAACACTATAAAGCCAAATAACATTATCGTAAGATCATGGTAATACTAGTATTTGTAATATAAAGGTAATAATATTACTTATAAGATCATGGTAATACTATTACTGATACGATCATGGTAATACTATTACTGATACGATCATGGTAATAATATTACTGGTAAGATTATGGTAATACTATTACTTATAAGATCATGGTAATACTATTACTTGTAGGATCATGGTAATACTATTACTTGTAAGATCATGATAATACTATTACTTATACGATCATGGTATACTATTACTTGTTAGATCATTGTAATACTATTTCTTGTCAGATAATGGTAGTACTATTACTTATAAGATCATGGTAATACTTTTACATATAAAATCATGGTAATACTATTACTTATAATATCATGGTAATACTACTACTTATAAGATCATGGTAATACTATTACTTATAAGATCATGGTAATACTATTACTTTTAAAATCATGGTAATACTATTACCTATAAGATCATTGTAATACCATTACCCTCATGTAATGATATAGTATCTGTTGACGCTCACTGAGCAGCGTCACAGAAACACAAGTGTGACATATCTTGTTAAAGATTATTCCAATTTTTCCTCTTTTTCTATATTATTTTCTTGTTTCAATTTCCTTATTTCATTTTAGTTGTTTTGAATTCAAATTTTTTCATCACATTTCTTGTCCTCATCCTTTTCTTGCCCTGTTCTAATACCTTGTTCTTTTCTTCATTTAATCATAATTTTTTCCAAGGCAGCACATAATGTACCATTGTGGCACAAAGTCCACATCAATACTTGTTTAACCACTCATGTCCTCTGTCTCTTGTCTCTTGTCTCTTGTCTCTTGTCTCTTGTCTCTTGTCTCTTGTCTCTGTTTCCATGCATTTATCATCTACATACCCCATCACACATGTCTCCTCCTCCTCCACCTTCTCTTCCTCACTCCATAAGCAAACATACTTCATCTTTTCTTCTAGTAGTCTTCCGTATTTGTCTCACCATCACCACCATTTACTTGCACTACTACTACTACTACTACTACTACTACTACTACTACTACTACCACTACTACTACTACTACTTCTACGACTATTACTACTACTACTACCACTACTACTACTAGGCTGCTACTACTGCTACTACTACCACTACTGCTACTACCGTCACTTAAGCTGAAATACATACACACACAAACTCAAGATCATATTTTCACATTTATCCTATTATTTATATTTAACTTTTCTCTACAAGCTATTTCGTCCCTTTAATGGCAAATAGAAGGATCATTATTACAGCTTTTTTCTCTATATAAACATTAATCTTAGTTAGCCTCGTTACTTACGTGTTTTATCCTAACTGTATCAACCTATTCACATTTAGTATATTCCTAATATTTTTATACATTCATACCTGTATTTACCTAATGAATTGCTATTAGTTACTACTACTACTACTACTACTACTGCTGCTACAACTACTACCACCACTACTACTACTACTACTACCACCACCACTAATACTACCACTACTACTACTACTACTACCACTACTACTAGCGTCACTTAGGCTGAAATCAATACACAATAAGACATGGGTTTGGTTAGAGTGAGACCCAACCAGATACAAGTACCATCACAATCTCATCCACCACCACCACTACCATCACCACCACCACCTCCACCACTACTACATCACCACCACCATCCCTAATACCACCACCACCACATCTGGACACGTAAATCAGGACGCAGGTAGCATAGGCGGTATTCAGGTAAGACACAGCACGCTGTTGTCCCGTCTAATGCTCCAGTCTTAAGGAGAGCGTTGCCACCTGTAGCCTTTCACACACACAAACACACGCACACGCACACTTACATATGCATACTACGACCTCTCCTCCTCCTCCTCCTCCTCCTCCTCCTCCTCCTCCTCCTCCTCCTCCTCCTCCTCCTCCTCCACTTGAGTCTCGTGACAGATACTCAAGGCAAGCTATTGGTCTTTTTGGCATTTTCAAGACCCTGTGGGAACTAATTCCTAGTGTTGGAGGCATCTAACGCAGCAGTATCTTCTTTCCATGCACTTTTATTTCAATTTCAATTCATGGTCACAATTTACTGAATCTCAAAAGCGCTTTCTGAATTTTTAATCAATCTTTTGAAATCGAATCAATCAATCTTTTGAAATCGAATCGATCTTTGCACCATGCCTTCCACGTTTAGAGAATGTGAGGATTGTGGGATCAATTATAACCCCCAAGTTTTTTCAGAAATTCACCGGTGTGTAGATTTTGCGTCATGACGAATTTTATGGAGGAATCAATCAATCATTGGGGGCATGCGCCGGGGGGGGCGTCGCCTCGCCCACCCTACGACGCCACTCCCGGGGGTCACCACGCGCGAGTTCCCATGCAGGCTCCTTTCCCATACCAAGCAGCTCTCGACAAGAAACATCAACTTGCCCCAGCCACGAGCCTTGTGGGCGCCTCCTTGGCCTCATCCACGCCGGATTGTCTCTTACAGATACAACCCGATGGGAAGGATCGGTTTCAGGGTAGCGTGCCACATGCCCATATAGCCGAAGTTGGCGCTGACGGACTATGCAGGTAATAGGCCTTGATTCAGTCTCACGGTGCAATCGCTGATTTGACACGTAATGATCCCAGCGATACCCCATGATTCTGCGAAGACACTTATTACCAAAGGCATTGATTCGTCTCTTCAAGTCACTATTTAGTGTCCATGTCTCACAACCATTGAGTAAGACAGGGATCACAAGCGACTTGTAGATCCGGATCCTTGTCCTCCTGCACAGGTACCGCAAACGCCAAATACTCCCGCTGAGCGAGTCCATAACACCGTGGGCTATGCCAATCCACCGTAAGGCTTCTTGACGTGACCCGCCGTCATTATGGACTGCGCTACCAGGGTATGTAAAACTTTCCAAGATCTCAATGTCCTCGCCACACGCATGAACAGACTGTACTGCTTTATCTAGTAAGTCTCCAAACACCTGGACCTTGGTCTTGAGCCAGAAGACCTCAAGTTCCAAAGGCTTTGTCTCCTCGTGCAGCGTCTCGAGAGCCATCACCAGGACCTCCAGCGACTCAGCAAAGATTACTGCATCATCGGCAAAAACAAGATCAGTGGTGTTGCCAACGGATGCTCCACAATCACTTTGATCTACAACCTTGTCCAATACCCAGTCCATACCAGCGTTGAAAAGGGATGGGGCAAGGACGCACCCTTGCCTCACTCCTGTATTCACAGGAAAGAAGCTGGATACATCTGCCCCACACTTCACAGCACTCTCAGTCCCAGAATACAGACCAGTTATCAAACCAATAGGTTTAGCAAATTATGGAGGAAGCGAACCGTAAACATGATGAAACAAACCGTAAATATGATGACCTCGTTGCAAAGTATAATACCTTTCAGGAATTTGTTGCTTCCAACATAGGGTGTGCTCCTGGAGATGTTATGGCCCATGTCACCGGTGTCACTGCCGAAGAGGAGGCATCTTCTGCCGCCTCCGTCGAAACTGCTCCTGAAGAGGCACCTCCTGCCACCTCCGATCATACCGCTCCTGAAGAGGCACCTCCTGCCACCCCCGATCGAACTGTTCCTGAAGAGGCACCTTGTATTCCAGTCAGGAATGGTGCCCGGCCAGTCAAAGTTATTTTTTTTTTACCGATCAGGACGTACAACAGTTTCAAAGTCCTGGGGGAAGACGACAAGGACATCCATGAGACCAGAGTAATAGGTGATTCAATTGTTAAAGATCAACTGCAGGAATTTTGTGGAAGAGCTCGATCAAAGAGGAAATAGTTTTTCATGCCTGGTGGTCACCTTGATGACATCAAGGCAGCCTGCGATAAGGCAACTGATGCATCACCGAAAACACACGTCTTGTCATTCACGCTGGCACAAATGACATTGTAAACACCAGGTCCGAGGAACTACTAGAAAAGTACAGGCGGATGATCCGTCAGTACAAAAGTCAATCGCAAAATATCATTGTTTCAGGCATCCTCCCTAGGATCACTGCGCCGCGTACTTTCTACAACAAAGCCTTCAGCGCAAATTGCTGCCTTAAAAACCTTTGTTCAGGAGAAGACGTTGATTTTACAAACCTCTGGCATGCTTTCTATCACGAACCAGACCTATTCAAGGAAGATGGCCTACACCTAAATGGAGTTGGGTCAGCTCGGTTTGGCAGAAAACTAAGCACAGCTGTTACTAGTTTCTGGTTAAAAAACGGCCGACGAACTCGAGTACCCTCTGCGACATAACATCTAGAAATGACCGGCTCCAACCTTTCCGACGTAACCTCTCTAACGGAAATGACCGCCCCTACGATGCGACCTCGGTTCGAAATATCGTAAAAGCCTGTATGTTCAATGCGCGCAGCATCCGAAATAAATTGTCAGACCTCGAAGCCCTTGGTGCGACCGAAGATTATCATTTTATTGGCATATCAGAATCCTGGTTGAACACTACAAATAGAAACTTTTTGGCTGAATATAGTTTACCTGGTTACTTAATGTTTAGCTGTGAAAGGGCAAATAGAACAGGCGGAGGAGTATTACTACATGTAAAAGCCAGTCTTCATCCTACGGTCATAGAATACGAGACAATTAATAACGTGGATTCTCTATTTTTGCAGCTAAAGATCGCCTCTAAAAAAATTAAAATCGGACTCATCTATAGACCCCCAGTTCACAATAGTAACGCTGATAGCCAGCTGTATGACCAGTTAATAGAAATGAGTAATGAGTCCGATTGCGTCATATTTGGTGATTTCAACCTAGCCATTCCTTCCTGGGGAAATCCGCTAAACTCCCATTCAGATCACGACTTCTGCAGCAATTTATTAGAAAGTTCGTTAACTCAGCATGTTCACAAACCCACGAGAGGTGACAGCATATTGGATCTTGTTTTTTCGACAAATGCCGATTTAGTAAATAGTGTGAATATTGGCCCTGAATTTGGCACTAGCGATCATAGAATTGTGTCCCCTGATATAAATCTCAAAGTGTACAGAGAAAGTGTTAGCAACGAACAAATTTTCCTTTATAAACAAGGTAACTTTGAAAGACTTAGGACGATTTTGTCAGAAACAGATTGGAGCGTGCTATCAAATCATTCGAATATAGACGAATCATGGGAGATTTAACAATATCTTGAACAATGCTGTAAAGCCTTGTGTTCCAGTCGGTAAAAGACGTCCATGTAAAAATAAAAATAAACCCAAGTGGTGGAACAGACAAATCGAATCTGGGCTTTTACAGAACAAACGGGCCTACCGTAAATACATATCATCTCAAAATGAAAATGATTAAATTGAGTTCGAACCATTACGGCGCGATACGAAAAAGTTGATAAAGAAAAGTAAGAAAAATCTTGAATTATATATTGCATGTATCAGTAAATCAAACCCCAAAGAATTTTTCAGTTACGTGCGCAAGAAGAAAGTTATCACAGCGAACATAGGTCCACTTGCACTTGAAAACGGTAATCTTACTAATAATGAAATCGAGATGCCTGAAGTATTAAATGATTTCTTTGCTTTTGTTTTTACAGTTGAAGATATAAATGGACTGGCAGAAGTGGGCTGCGATCAAAGTAACGTAATTCCATTGATCAATTGCGAATTCCTTGAGGACACAATAATAAAAGCAATAGATGAACTTAAAGTTAACAAATCCCCCGGGCCAGACTGTATTGCACGGCGAGTTTTAAAGGAAGCGAAACACCAGATTTGCAAACCTCTCTCAATACTTTTTAACAAATCCCTAAATTCCGGTAAAGTCCCTAGTGATTGGAAACTTGCAAATGTTACTCCAATGCAGAAAAAAGGTGATTTGACACAACTGAGCATTGGGCAACTACAGACCGACCAGTCTCACATCCGTAGTCTGTAAATTAATGGAAACAGTAATACGAGACAATGTGGTAAAATTCTTAGAAGAAAATAATCTCATCAAAAACTCCCAGCACGGCTTTCGTAATAAATGTTCTTGCCTCATAAATCTGCTGGACTTTTTTTAGCCCTTAACAAGCTAAGGGTATGCTTTATACATCTAAGCCCTGGGTTAAGGGTATGGTCATTTTGACCACCCTTTCAAAAATCGATAAAAACTACATCAGCGTGTAGGGAATGCTGTAGCTCACCCGGCCATATATATTTGACCCCCCCAAAATATGTCTGTGGGGGGTGGGGTGGCGGTCCGTAGTTGAAAAATGTGGCGCGAACTGCATCGTATGGCTAGATTGGTGTCGCGCGGCGAGATTTCCCGAGCGAATATCCGCCCGGTCAGGGGGTAGAAGTAGAGGGAGTAGAGGGTGGGTTAGAGCGTAATATCGCGTATATCTCGTATATCTCGCATGCGCTCGCATATGCTCTCGCATATCCCGAGTTGCCATGTTGTACTACACACACACCAATTTGTAGCCGCCTGGGTTAAAGCCCGCGGTTTTGGTATGCCTTTAAAAACCCCGCTCTTAAGAGGCCACCCGCAGCCCACCAGAGAAACCTCTTAAGAGTCCACCCGCAGCCCATGGGTTAAGGAAGTATAAGCACATTCGATTAGACGAAAGCAGTAGATGTGATTTATCTTGACTTCCAAAAAGCGTTTGACAAAGTCCCACATAAGCGTCTACTTAAGAAATTACAGACGCACGGCATAACTGGAAATATCTTAAATTGGCTTGAAGACTGGCTTTCTGAGAGAAGGCAGCGCGTCGTAATTAATGGAAAAGCATCTAGCTGACAAGATGTTTTAAGTGGTGTACCGCAGGGATCTGTACTAGGTCCTGTACTTTTCTTAATCTATGTAAACGATATTGACGAAGGCCTCACCTGTAAGATATCAAAGTTTGCGGACGATACTAAAATAACGAATAAAGTAATAACAACTGCCGATAAGATGCAATTGCAATCTGATCTTGATCGCTTAGTTAGTTGGGCAAATAAGCGGCAAATGAAATTTAATACCGATAAGTGTAAGGTTTTGCATATAAGAAGTAATACCGATCAAATTAACTACTCAATGGACGGACATGAACTTTCCAATGTTACCGAAGAAAAAGAATTGGGGGTTATTATAAGCAACGACCTCAAGCACAGTAAACATTGTTCAGAAGTTGTTAAGAGGGCTAACAAATTAACTGGTTTCATAGGAAGAACTTTCGAATATAAGTCTGAAAAAGTCATTCCTACACTTTTCAATGCGATCGTACGTCCTCATCTTGAATATTGCGTTCAGTGTTGGTCACTCTACTATAGAAAAGATATAATCAAACTGGAGAGAGTACAAAGAAAAGCTACTAAAATGATTCCGCGCTTGCGAAACAAGTCATACGAAGAGCGATTGAAGGAACTTAACTTGTTCAGTTTGTCAAAACGTAGATTGCGAGGACACTTAATATAATTGTTTAAAATGTTCCATGGCTTCGATAATGTTAACATAAACGACTATTTGAATATTGATTGGACAAGCACTACTCGTAGTAATGGATACAAGATCATTGGTAAGCAATTTCGGTCACATGAACCGAAACACTTTTTCTTTAAAAGAGTTGTTAATATATGGAACTCTCTTCCAGCACAAGTAGTTAATAGTAACACGGTTGAGGCGTTTAAGAACAAACTAGATAAATACTTAGCATCAACTGCCCAACTCGATTACTTCGGCCCTACGTAAACTTTTTTTATTTTTTTTGGAGCGTTAGCTTTAGTTTAGAGTATGGCTCTCCTGCAATCTTTCCTATAAAATTCCATGGCAGTTTTTTTAATATACTGCATGGTGATTTTTCTCACTTTTTTTCCTGCTGGCCTCGGCCAGAGGGAGAGGTGGGTGGGGAGGAGCCTTCTACTTTACTATTCTTTTACCTCTAACACGTAGAAACTATAGTGTTAGAAAGTAGTCACAGAGACATCCTCGTTTGGCCCAGTAGGGCTGTTGCTGTCTGTTCTTCCTTTGTATTCCTTTGTATTCCTTTGTATTCCTCCTCCTCCTCCTCCTCCTCCTCCTCCACGAGAATCGGCTCAAAGAACTTAACTTATTCCCACTAACAAAACGAAGGATAAGAGGTGACCTCATCGAAGTCTTTAAAATCTTCAATGGATTTACGAACGTAGTCCCAGAAAATCTTTTCACGCTAGACCGGTCAAGCTCAACTAGAAACAACGGATTTAAAATAAGCAGGAAACGGTTTGTAACGAACGATGCAAAGTACTTCTTCACAAACCGTGCTGTAAACGTATGGAATGGGTTGCCGTCAGACGTAGTAAACTCAAATACAATAGATTAATTTAAAAATCGCCTCGATAAATATTTCATCTCAAATCCCCGGTTGTCACTGTTTATCTCGGAATAATAAATTTATCTCGCGGGCCTCTGATACTTACTCTCATTGCGTAAAATGATTGCGAGTCGCGTCTACACAACCCCTCCCACACGTCTCAGACAGCCCCTAGTAAACTGTCAATACTACAACTTTTGACCTGTGACGGGCTGTGGTTCAGTTAGTGACCACCATCGGGATTTATATACCAGGGGTCACTGCTGCAGGGGGCATTGAAGTGCACGGCGTCCTACTTGGAAAGTGCACTACCGCAGTGGATTGAAACGGAGCTGGGGCCTGATTGACTGCTGCCTCCCAAGAAAGCGCCAGGCAAGGCTGCTGCACCACCCTTGAACTTCCACACTGAGCCTACACCAACACTACATTAGACCTCATAACACACACAGATAGCCCCGAGTTAACGGTTACCACTACTACTCTCGACCTGTGACGGGCTGTGGTTCAGTTAGGGTCCTGACAGTTAGTGACCACCATCGGAATTTAAGGTACCAGGGGTCACTGCTGCAGGAGGCATTGAAGTGTACGGCATCCTACATGGAAAGTACACAATCCGCAATGGATTGAACGGAACTGGGGCCTGATTGACTGCTGCCTCCCAAGAAAGCGCCAGGCAAGGCTGCCGCACCACCCTTAAACCTCCACACTGTGTTCACACCATTACAAAACACACATAACATGACCTATCTATCAAGCACTAAACCTACCCCCACAAACTAGTAGTAGTTAGCCATAGATTACAGCCTTCAACTTTCCTCACAAATTCCATGCAGTTTTTCTATATTGCATGGTATCACTTCTTTTCCGGCCAGCTTCGGCTGGAGGGATGGGTGGGTGGGGAGGAGCCTTCTACTTCCTATCCTTTCTCTCTTATTATCTAGTTAGTGTAGTGTAGTTAAAGCAAACAGCCTTGTAAGGACCTATCGGTCTGTTGCTGTTTGTGTTTCCTTTGTATTCCTTTGTATTCCTCCTCAAATGACAATAACTTCACTAATATACAAGATAGGGGTCAGTTTAACATATCAAAATCATCGTCTATTATTCCCCCATCTAATGCAGCCAAACAATTGACATACATATATGATTATCATACACTAATTGTTACCAATGTAACCCACCCCCCTAGTGTAACTTTACTTATATCAAATACATACATTCGATAAAACTTTAGTTTTATATTATATTTTACCAGTTAATCATGGGCAACTAGATAATAAACCTTAGTATTGTTCAGTTGCCATTTGTAAACACTGTTTTGCTCCATATGTCATGTCATATATGTATATATATTGTATATATACATACAAGTCACTAAAAATATTACCATTTTCTAAAGTTTATTCATACTGTGTTACAAAATTGATGTTTAAGTATGTAAAACGGTTGGTGCCGATAGCATTGAGAGGCATGTTTCCTACCAGTGAGGATATACACTCTTACCCCACCAGACAGAGAGGTAACCTTCGTGTACCACAAGGCAGAACAACAATGATACACAGAACATTTAGGTATAAAGGAACACGTATATGGAACGAGTTATCAACAACTATAGACCATCATTGCTCATTATCAACTTATCAATACAGAATTAAGAAGTATTCATGACCATGTAAATTATGTTTTATATTTATTTTTTTGTGTTAGGATGTAGCATACAATAGAACATATAAGAAAATTAGATTTATCCTTCTAATAATTTAATACAGTTATTATATAGAATAGGAGGGCAAAATATACCAGTAGGTATCAGTCCTCATTGCCATGTAACAAGGAAGAAATTAAGTCAATATATATATTGTGTATATGTTCATGACAATACAGAATTTTGAATTGAATTGAATTGAATATATATGTTTGTTTCTCATACAATACTGTATTGCTCATATGTATCGCTAACCTGTATACGATGTCAATTAACACTACTTTCCTTCTCCTTAGATGCATCGGTGATAGTGATAGTGTAGATGGTATGTCAGTGACCTAACATTAGGTGTGGTACATCCGTAGTTCTTTCTGGTGGTGGAATATAACTGAACTAAATCATGGCTAGCACGAGGAAACGAAAAATCGACAAAATATCAGCAAGATCTGAAAACCCTAAATGCCCATCATGAA
The DNA here is from genome assembly GCA_016584305.1 of Chionoecetes opilio. NCBI lineage: Eukaryota > Metazoa > Arthropoda > Malacostraca > Decapoda > Majidae > Chionoecetes > Chionoecetes opilio. The sequence goes on from JACEEZ010017116.1 coordinate 14,026, forward strand.
TCGTACACGCAATAGACCCCCCAGACTATGGTCCCTTGACATCTTTCAGAAATGTGAAAGGAAACCCAAATGAAAAATTAGCATATCTACATGAAATCCATGAAAATTGAATGGCTGAACCTCTCAATCACTTCGCCGTATGGAAGCAGTGTGTGCTCAGATACCAGAGACTCTCGAAGGCGTTGACTTGGAGATAATAGGATACCACAGATCATGTTACCAGCGCTTCACAGCAAACTTACATCGCTTGAATGATTCGACCGTAGCATCTATGTCCACGAAGCATCACTCTCCGCGCAAACTGTCATCTGCTGAGAGTTCCCAACTATTCCCACCTGAATGTATGTTTTGCGATAAGTTTGAAATAAGGTTAACTGGAAAAACCGAGAGACTCATCAAATTCCTATCATGGAAACACAAAGAGCTTGCTTGGAAAAGCATCGAGTCCCAGGCCCTTGAACTGGGAAAGACTCGTCTATACCGACATGTGAAAGGAAAGGACTTATTTGCCGTTGAAGCACAGTTCCATTCCGAATGCAGAATGTCCTTCACCATGGAATATTGCAATCACATCCGGACACAGGAGCGAGAGGAGAACCGTAACGTAGTAATCAGGCCCATAGGGCTGCTGCCCATAACGCAGCCTTCAACTTGGGGTCAGGATTTGACTCTCTGTTATTTGTAATTATACCAAATGTCAATTACTCACTTCTACTGACAGCGTACCTAGCTGCCCTACATCACTTGTTAAAATTTAATAGAAAGGAAATATTGTTTTCTGACATTTCTCGAATGTTGTATTTGACAGCATAAAGTTTCACTAGGGAGGTGAGTAACATTGGTAACAATTAGTGTATGATAGTCATATATGTATGTCAATTGTTTGACTGCATTAGATGAGGGAATAATAGCCGATGATTTTGATATGTTAAACTGACCAGTATGTTGTATATTAGTGAAGCTATTGTCATTTATGTTGAAAGATGTCGGCGAGACCGAAGTAATTTTTCCGCCTTTTTTTAGATTTTTGCCGTTCCATGACTAAACTTGTACCAATTACTGCATTAATTGTTCTTATTACAATAGGTCATGTTATTCTTGTCACGTGGGCACCAAAATAAAATTTGTAACTACATTATTTGTGATTTAATGGACATTTTGGTAATTTCGAGAAAGTCAAATATTTCGCGATGGACCATGGCCGCCATACGAACCCCATGGGACATTAGTTGACAGTGTTAACATTGATTTTTGTTTTCTAGACATATTTGTGCATCTAAAAAAGTATGTCTCATTAGATTGTCCAATGGGTGAACGTGGGGTCCACTGGACTACTAGACTAAACATGTTGGTCTGAAATATGTAATGTGGTTGTCATGGTAACCAAAAAATCATCATGAAGCTACACGATTTCGAAATTCTCATTTCCAGATTCGAAAAGTAGACAAATTTTCCTTTCAGATGGTATATTATGAAGCTGTTACCGCATGGGTACCACGACAATTATTGTTTAAGCCCTTGGCCCCTAGACTAGACGACATTAAATAAGGTGGTAAAGCATTTACGAGAGAAAACTCAAACTCATTAATCCCTTTTACTTGAAAAATTTAGAACTCTCTTCCTGTTTCAATTTTTCGCCCTCCTACGACTTAAATAACTTCATGAGAGGAGACCCATCAGGGATCAGGGTGGCTCGGTTGGTAGAGGTGTGGGTTCGCATGCAGCGTCCCTGCGTTCCATCCCACCAGGTTCCCACCAGGTTCATCCTGGCGTGGTGGCACTTTGTATAGTCAATAACCTTGTCGTTGGTACTTGCAAAGTGTCTAGATAGGATCAAAGTAGCTTATCTTATCAAGAGAGGAGTATTAAGACACCTCCTGTACAAAATTGGCCCACCCTGCTTTCTACAATCTCTTACTATCTGCTTTATAGGGATTGGTAGATAGCGGGATTTTTGTTAACGTTTTGTTTTGCACTCAACCAGTCCTTTGCGAAAAAAAAAATAATATAAGTAAATAAATGTTGATACTGCCGCGCGAGTAATGTTATTTACATCCCCCGGATGAATTAGTGTTAGCGGTAGTTTACGTTAGCATACTACATTCCTTTCACTCATTCCTATGAAATTTTCTATCCTCCTTAGTTGCATGGTATTTTTTTCAAGCTAGTTTCCTGCCGGCTTGTCACCGGAGGGAGGGGTGGGTGGGGTGGAGCCTTGTTCTATGCTATCCTGTTCTCGAAAAATGTACGCAGTTTTGTTAGTTACCTCCGCCAACGAAGTTGGAGGGGTTATGTTTTCACCCCGATCTGTCTGTCTGTCTGTCTGTCTGTTAGTGTACAGGATTTCTCAAAAAAGCTACCAATAGATCTGGACCAAACTCAGTATACCATTTTTATTTGGTACTAGCCGCAAAGCCGCCCTCCGGGCGGACTTTTTAGCTAGCTCCTGCGGAGGGCTATTAGTGGTGGGCCTTCGGCCCACCAAACACGGACTCTCCAGATAGCCCCTTCTAACTTTCCTGAAATCACGGATGTAGAAATGTATGTATTCCCCCCACCCATTCACTCACCCATTACCCATCACCCCCCACCCATTCACTCACCCATTACCCATCACCCCCAACCCATTCACTCACCCATTACCCATCACCCCCCACCTATTCCCTCACCCATCATCCATCATCCCCAACCCATCACCCCCACCCATTCACTCACCCATCACCCCACACCCATTACCATCACCCCACCCATTCACTCACCCATTACCATCACCCTACATCAGGTTTCCTCAATTCTCGCAACCCACTTTTTTTCACAATTATCGCTAATAGGCTGCTAAAAAAAAGAAAAAAAGTGATCGGATCATCTCATAATTGGGCTTAAAACCTTCCCCTGGTCAACCTGGTTCCAAAAATGTGCCATATGAGGTGATTGCGCCACGGGGGGCGGAACCTATACCAGACAACACACACACACACACACACACACACACAGACAGACACACTTTCGCTTATATTTACCATTACCCATCACCCCCACCTATTCCCTCACCCATCACCCTCACCCCCAACCCATCACCCCCCACCCATTCACTCACCCATCACTCCACACCCATTACCCATCACCCCACCCATTCACTCACCCTTACCCATCACCCTACATCAAGGTTTCCTCAATTCTCGCACCCACTTTTTTTTCCACATTATCGCTAATAGGCTGCTAAAAAAAAAAAAAAAAGATCGGATCATCTCATATTTGGGCTTAAAACCTTCCCCTGGTCAACCCGGTTCCAAAAATGTGCCATATGAGTTGATTGCGCCACGGGGGGCGGAACCTACCACACCACACCAACACACACACACACACACACACACACCACACACACACACACACACACACACACACACCCACACACACACACACAACAACAACACACACACACTACATAAAAACCCATCACACCCACCACAACACACCACAGACACAGACAGACAGTAGACCCACTTTTGCTTAATTATTATAGTACCCATCACCCCCCACCATTCCTCACCCATCACCCACACCCCAACCCATCACCCCCCACCCATTCACTCACCCATCACCCCACCCTTACCCAACTTCTCATCCCACCACTATTCACTTCACCATTACCCATCACCGCTAACATTCACATCTATCCTCATTCCCCTGCAACCTATTCTGTTTTCACAATTCTCGCTAATAGGCTGCAAAAAAAAAAAAACAAAACAAAGTGATCGGACACTCTAAGTGGCTTTATGACTTTCCCTGGTACCTGAAAAAACGTGCCATATAGGTTTTGCGCCACGGGGCGGAAACCTATTACACACACAGTCCACACACACCACAGACAGACACACTTTCGCGTTTATTATTCATTATTTGGTGCATATAGGATAGAACTGATTTAATTTTGGATGAAATTATGACAACTGTTCATGGCAACAATTATGAAATATTCGCCGAGTATCGCTATACTGATGCATATATATATATATATTATATATATATATATATATATATATATATATATATATATATATATATATATATATATATATATATATATATATATATATTACTATATATATATATATATTATATATATATATATATATATAATCACAACTGTTGCCATTGCAACCAATTGATGATATATATATTCGGGCACAGGTATGCGCTCTACTGAGTGCCCCCCCCCCCCCCTAGTTAGTAGTATGTAGTTTAGCAGACACCCTAGTTCCATTTCTCTATTAATTTTTTTACGTTGGAGCCTATGGCACCTGTAGGCTATTATTATTTCTTTCAGACAGACAGACAGACAGGCCTCCTGGTATCTCTTCTACCTATGTTTTTCTCCCCCTAAAAGACAAGCCTAATTACTAGACCCTCACGGGTAAACTTGGGGTAAATTTGAGGTAGCAAGTTCCACGGTAACCCAAAGATTCATTATCTTCACCGTTCCTCTCTTACACACGTCTACCTGTGTACCCTGGGGGAGAGGGAGACGAGGAAAAGAGGAGAGAGGATTAGCAAGGGAATTAAGCATTTTTTATTATAGAGGAAAAAAAAAAAAAAAAACACCATGAGGATTACAAAGGACGGGGGAGGAAAGGAGGAGGAGGGTAGAGACATAGCAAGGCAGTGGTATTTTTTTAGTAGATAGTTATATATTTTTTGTAGTAGTAAGTAGTAGTTAGTAGTAGTAGTATAGTGTGGGGTGGTAGTAGTTAAGAGTAGTAGTAAGAAAAAAAAAAGTGGAAGTGAAAAGAAAAACGAAGAAACAACTCCTCCCCTCCCCCTTTCCCCCTCCTCCCTCCTCCTCCTCCTCCTCCCCCTCCCCTCCTCCCTCCTCCTCCTCCCCTCCTCCCCCTCCCCTCCTCCTCTCCTCCTCCTCCTCCTCTTCCTCTTCCCTTTTCCCTCTTCCTCCTCCCTCTATTGCTTCCTCGCTATGACAATTTTTGTGAAACAATGCAATTTTCTTCTCAATTTACGAGGTTTATAAATTTTAATGGTGACTTCCCCCCATCTACTACCCCCCCCCAACCTCTCTCTCTTCTCTCCTCTCTCTCTCTCTCCTCTCTCCTTTTCTCTTCCTCTCTCTCTCTCCTCTCTCTCTTCTCCTCTCTCCTCTCCTCTCTCTCTCTCTCCTCTCTCTCCTCTCCTTCTCTTCTCTCTCTCTTTTCTTTTTTTATATATATTATATTAATACATATATCAATGGGTTTTTTTAAGAAAATTCTTGGAACACTACAGAGAGAGAGAGAGAGAGAGGGAAGAGGGAGAGAGAGAGAGAAGAGAGGAAGAGAGAGAGAGGAGAGAGAGGGGAGAGAGAGAGAGAGGAAGAAGAGAGAGAGGAAGAGCGAGAGAGAGAGAAGAGAGGGGAAAAGGGAGAGAGAGAGAGAAGAGAGAGAGAGAGAGGGGGAAAAGGGAGAGAGAGAGAGAGGGGGGGGGAGAGAGGAGAGAGAGAGAGAGGAGAGAGAGGAGAGAGAGAGAGAGAGAGAGAAGATAAAGATATTGATCCTATCTGACACTTTGCAAGTCCAACTACAAGTTTTTGAATTACAAAGCGTCCCACGCCAGGACAAACTTGGGGGACTCGAACCGCTGACCGAAGCGGGTTTCTACACGCGACTCCACCCTCTCCCAAACCGCGCCACCCTGGCGGTAGAGAGAGAGAGAGGGAGGAGAGAGAGAGGAGAGGAGAGAGAGAGAGAGAGATTTTTCACGGGTCCGGGTTGTCTATGTCTTTCATTTCAACCATCATGAACGCCCGCCCGTCACTGTTTCCCATTTGAGTGGAATGATGAAGCAGGAGGGAGGGGGGGGGAGGTAGGGAGGAAGGAAGGGAGGGGGGGGGGAGGGGGGGAGGGAGGAGGGGGGGAGGGGAAGGAGGGGGGGAGGAAGGAAGGGAGGGAGGAGGGAGGGAGGGGAAAGGGGGGGGGGGAAGGGGGGGAGGGGGGGGAAAAGGGAGGGAGGGAGGAGAAGGGGGGGAGGGGGAGGAAGGAGGAGGGGGGGGGGGAAAATGGGAGAGGAAGAGGGGGGAGGGGAATGGGAAAATCAACAGGGAAAATATTGAAGAAAAGGAGAGAGAAAAAAATAAAAAAAAAAGAAAATTTGAAAAATTTAAAAAAATAACAAGAGAACTATGAAACCACACCCCAAAACGCCTGCGGGGTCTGTGGTTTAAGGAGTCCCTGACCATCCTGTGATCGGGTGTTCATCCCTGCTCGCTGATTTTTCACTGAAAAATGGGGGGTGGTTATCCCCCCTTGGGTACCGGGATGGGGTGTGTGTGGGGGATGATGTCTCAGCATTACCCAAAGATCGTAATACGACTAAAACTCTTTCCGGGAGGCATCTTCCGTTTCTATGTAAGTTTGGGGTTTTCCCGAGTTAAGACGCTTGCTTATCCGAACTTCCCATAGGTTTATCAAAAATACTCTTTTATGCCCCCCAACCAAAGTTTCATAATAAACCTGTAAAATATAACTTTCCCTATCCTAACCAACGAAACCCTAACCTGAGTGTTAAAAGAGAAAACGCCAATACTCCTCCAGAAAAGGGGAATATGCTTCCGGGAGGGTTTAACCCTTTTCTGTGGGGTAAAATGGCGACCCAGAGAAAACATACACCCAAAACCCCACACCACACACACCCCCCCAACACACACACACACACACACCACACACCACACACACCACACCACACACCCACACACACCCACCCAATCGCCACGAACCCCCAAAACAACTACTTATATTTTAAACAGGTTTAATGGGCTATTTTAAAAGGAGCCGCGGGCCACTACAGCTTCTCAAAAACTCACTTCTTCATTTAACCCTGAAAAAAGCTTTTTAACCTTTCCTATTGATCGGGGGATTCTTTCTCTCTCAAAAATGAGTTTTTATAAAGGGCCTTTACATCCCCCCTTCCCCTTATTCCCCATTTTTAACTTCTCTTCTCTTCTCTCTCTCTCTTTCCCCCCTCCTGTCAGGGCCATGGTGAAACAAAAATTGAGTGTTTTCCGGTTTTTGTCTTTTTTTAAACTGCCCTACCGTTACACGGGAGACCTGCCGTGCCCAAACCCTTCTCTAAGGCTCCTACCTCGTCTATTACTCTACCCGAAAGTGCTAAAATATGACAGTAAAGGTATTCTACATTAGTGGGGGGCAGACCTGTGGACTTTCAACCAGATGCCATGCGATTGTAAACTTTGGGAAAGGGAAGAAAAATCGGTGTCAGCAGACTCTTCAATCCACAACGAGCCAAAAAGTGGTAAATATCCATGTTCATGGCACGGCAAATAATCAGGTGATGTCAAAAAAGAAACATGTCAAAGACAGTTGCCAGGCTGTCCGCCGGTGCTCCCCAACCTCCCAAAAGCGATGCCACACCCCCAAACGGGTACTACTCATCCTCCTTACAGACCCAAAAAAGGGGAATTTCCTCGACACTACTTACGCAACCCAATCTACAGAAAGGGTGCCGTAAAATGGGGCAAACCCAAATTTTGGCGACCAAGAGCCACTCTTTTCCCATGTTACTGGAAAAATTCAACCCACACAAAAAAAGTGACGCACCCGGCCAGCATCCCCTTCCCCCACGCTTCGAGGCCAGCCTTCATGACTCAGACACCCCTGCCTCCCACCCGGCAGCCCCAGCTCGCCCGGGGCCGCAGCTACCCCCTCTCCGCAGGTGACATGCAGCCACCCCCCCCCTGAGACGCAGCCACCCCTTCACCGCCCCCGACCGGGGTTTGACCCCTCTTAAAACCCGACGACTGTGGTTAACCCACCCGCCAGCGCCCTACGGCTGACCCTTTTGACTTGGCGACTCGAGAACAGCCCCGTCGCACCCGCAGACCCAAAACAAAACCCCCCAATCTCGCCCTTCAAGAACCTCCCATCCCTATATGCACGCAGGAAACTCCACAACAAATGATTTATTTGATAAAAATGATATAGCTGGCAAAGTGCATAATCTAAAAAGACATTAAATCAATCAGTCTAACTAGAAACAAAAAATTTGGGGGTCGAACGGGTAAGCACAAAAATTTAAAGATTGCTTATACTACCTTTGAACCTGCACAACGTTAAGTGTTTTAAACCCAAAAAATATATAGCGTAAACAGCAAAAAATAAAATCAAACCCTCCTCACCTAACGAGTTCCCAATGTCAGCGTCCCTGCATTCGGCAGGGGTTCGGTCCGCCTAGTTCATGCTCGTGGGGGCGCTTTTATAGTCAAAAACCCTTGTAGTTGGATTTGGGGCAAATTTTCTAAAAGGGATAAAATCTTATCTTATCCCAAAACAACATCCCCTATTGGGGATACTAACTTGCAAAGAGTACAAATTCTGTTTACAAAAACGAAAAGTAAGACTATTCCCGGTCAAAATCGACCTCTAAAAATTTTGGGTGACAAAAAACCTCAACGGATTCCTTTGATTGCGTGATTTTGGGTGGGCTTATGACTATTTGTGACGTAGCCCCTCTACTTTTTAGAAAATTTTTTGTTTCTTTTGATTTGCTCCAAAGTAAGAAAAATAATATAAAGTTTTGTGTGGTCATTTTGTCCCATGCCAAATGTTCGGAAATCCAAGTCAAGATAAAAAATTTAACGAACTGCTGAAAAATGGTGTAAAGCAAACGGAGTGACTTCTTTAAACCCCTTCCAACTTCAGACTGGCTTTGGGAGATTTAGATTATTTTGTTTTACGGGGATGAGGAAAAACTATCCCTCATCCTGACAGACTTGGCGCATTTAAGTTGTTGGAAACCTAGATAACAATGTCCAGGTTTAATCTTGTTTAAAAATTTGGGAAATTGTGAAGAAAAAAACCCTCTATGTTTAAAAGTTTTCAGACAAGAATGCATCCACAAAAAAAGACACGATAGGAAACCCTCACGCCAAGGTTTTCCCCCCCCCCTATCCCCCCTCCACAACAAACCTTATGTTGACTCAAACCAACCACCATAGGGTAACAACCGACAAGCCCTTTTTTTTTTTTTTTTTTTTTTTTTTTTTTTTTTTTTCCCCAGCTACTACTCAAAAAGTAGTTCAAAACTCCCAATCAGCATGGAAAAACCCCCCCCCCACCCGACTCCCAACCCCCTTGGCATACCCTACCAAACTACTCCCTACCACCCCCACCCGCCTTAGCCCAACCCTGGCCCAACATCCCTGGCCACTGGTGCCTATATCCCCCGCCCGCCAGGGGGCCCCCAGGTTACTCCTCGGGCCCCGAAAAAACTGTTGGGGCACCTACTCACCCACTAAAACATTGAGAAAAAAAATACTCATTGGAAATCACAGACCGACGGACCCTCACCCCACGCAATCTTTTCACCCCTTAACACTAATGGTTTGGCCCTCTAACACACATCGAAAAAAGAAATAGGATCTTCAAATGTGGGGAATTTACAAATTTCCCCGAAGCACATTTCGGGGACCCACTCCCCCACTACATTCATTGAAACCAGAAACTCATTGGGGAAGAACATAGACGCACGCGACCCCCACCCCACCGAAAACTTTTTTACCCATTAAAACTAAAGTTACCCCTCTAAACATATCGAAAACGAAAAAAGGATGCTTTAAAATGTGGGGGAATTTAACCACAAAAAGTCAACTTTTAGCAGACCACAAACTCGATGTGAATTTTTTTCCATGCCCTAGGACATAAGTCTCGATTAGTAAAATTTTTACAGTAGATAGGGTGTGGCGAAAAAAATCTGCCGATGATGTTATATTAAAAGGAGTTGATAACTAAAAAATTAAAACGCTCAGTCCCCCACAGTCAATTTTTATGAAATTAAACTTCTTTTATCTGATAGAGAATTGATGTGTTTTGTGGAGTGAGACTGGCTACGGCTGAAAAACCCGTGAACATATTAAACTTCCCATTTTTCAGTTTTTTTAAATTTTGCTGGGCTTTGGGGGAGGTGTTGTATTTATGTTACAAAATACTGAAAATAATATAATAATCTACCCCTTTTTTAAACAACCGGTGTAAGGACTTTGGTGGGGGTTTTTAGAGTCTATTCTGCCAGCGGTTATCATTGGATGTGTTTACAGGGACCCTAAAGGCCCCCGGGCTTCTTTTGATATATCAGGATGTTTTTTTTGACAGTATGTGTAAATAAGAAAGGGTTTTTTTGTATTAGGTGATTTTAATGATGCTTATTTTCTAAGAAAAACAAAAAAGAGTGGATTCAATTGCAAAAACTTACACGTTTTTAAGAAAAGGCCCCTAGGGGGGACACCCCCACACTACTTACTAGTTTGTAATTTCCAACAAACCAAAACCTTGTTTTAGCAAAATTTTTGTTCCAGAAAAATACAGACCATGACCCCATTTTATTATGAAAAATTAGTAAGCTAAGCGAGAGCCAAAATAAAAAACTTTCGTCATCGGGTAATTGAAAGGGTTTTCGTGTGACTTTCTTATAGAACAGTCTCAAAAACCTTTTTCAAAAAATGAACACCACAATGTTTACTTACAATAAAATTTTTAATGATAATTTTACCAAATGTCTGGACAAATGTGCTCCCTTTTTAACCAAGGAAGTTAAAAAAACCTTTTGCACCTTTGGGTTTAAGACGATTTGCGTTGGCCTGAAAACGTGTGTACTCCCCAGTAGTTGAGGAGAGCAGGCAACTTTCTTTTCAACAAAAGTACACTAAAGAAAAAAAGCAAATTTGGTCTCTATTGCTACAAATAAAAAAGGAATATTTTCTAAATTCTATGATTTTAAAAGGAATTCATCTAGTAATGGTCTTATTAAAGAATTGGGCCCCCACAAAAAGGTGGTCTGAATCATTTGAATTCGAAAAAGTAAGTGAGAGGGCCCTGTTTTTTTAATTTTTTTTGCAATGTAGGAAAGCAAATTAGATCAAACAAACGACTTTTGAAAAAACACTTACTTTTTGGACCTCTTTATTACAAGTTAATAAGGAGTGAAAAATTAAATTTTAGACTAAACCCTGGCCTAATACTGGGATATTAACAATAAAAAACCGAAAAATACTCGTTCTGTGGGCCAGAGGGGTTCGCTTGAGTTTTCAAGGATGCCTTATATATTTTGGTTTTACCAACTTGCATAATCTACTTCATCGTTACCGGTGTTTTTTCCCGGGGCCTGGAAACATGCACATGTCATTCCTTTGTTTAAAAAAGGCGATTTCAACAGTGCTAACTATCGCCCTATTTTTCCTTTTTCCAAACTCTCTAAATTTAGAAAAAATTGTATCTAGTCGCTTTCAAATTTTAAAAATAAAAAGTATCCTCTAACTCCAGCATGGTTTTAGACCTAAGCTTTCTACCGAGTCTGCCTAACTGTGATAACTGTAAAAATATAACAAATGGATAAAAAGAAATTCATTGATAACATTATTTTTTATAAAAACATTTGACAGTGTCAGCCTGATTTTCCCCAAGAAAAGTTCAACCTTAACATTGACTTTCTGGGGGTTAAAGCTACTTTGTAACAGAAGTCTCTTCAAGTTAAAAAAAGTAATATCAAAAGAGAAAATGCAGCTATGGCGTCCCTCAAGGTTCCTCTTGGGACCATATTATTAACATTTTTTACAATGACAGGCCAACCTTCAAGGGGCTGACATTTCCGTACGCTGACGACCTCTTTCTTTACAGTGGATCTCTCGAAAAAATTAGGGCCCTCATTAAAAAACGGAAACAACCCTTACTAAAGGGAAAAAATTTTCTTAGTAAGGCCTGATATCAATGCCATAAAACACAATGATATTTTTTGGGAAACAGACAGTTCTGTCACATTACCTGAGAAACGATGATTAAGTTTGAGACACCCCCGGGCCGTCCCCCAACCCGGTCAAAAAATTTTGGGTTTTTACTGGGTCGCTATTATATTTGACACGCTATTAACAGTTTAAAAAAAAAGGTCTTGGGGGGTTAATGTATATATGCCGCTAAGTAAATTTTTATAAATCTAGCAGGAAATTGTTGTCCCTCACTTGTATTGAGCTTATTAATACGCAACGCATTTGGGGTACCCCCAAAACTACTCTTTTACAGAAAGTACAAAAAATAAAAATTTGCTGCCCGGGTTTCGATAGGGGGTATAGAATATATGAAATATCTCCCCCGCCTTCAAGAATAGGGTGGCTCAGAATTAAAAAAAAAAAATTTTGATGTTAAAATTGCCATTATAATCTCTGACGGCATGTTCCCGCTGGCTCCACTCACTCCCAACAGTCCCCCCACAACAAGTACATGCGAGACAAAAAAAGTAACCTTTTTTATTCCCGGAGTTAAGACAATCACCGGGGCTAAAAATTTTACAGTAAAAAGGACCAAAAAATGGAATCCCTACCCGCCAACTCACGATGGCAAAAACTTTTTGTATTTAAACTAGATAGTCAAATATATTTTTCAAAACCAAATGTTTTTTTGTAGAGTAGTTTTTTAGCAGATTCTACTATTATCTTTTATTGTAATTCTAGGTTTTTCTGCAATTTTACTTGTCTTACTGATTTTTTTAAAAGATTTTAATTTATTTTTTATTTTAATTTTATGTTTTTCTAGAATTCTGCTTGTCTTCTATAATGTTTTGCAAATTTTACTATTTCTTTTATTTTAATTTATGTTTTCCGAATTTTGCCTGTTTGACTGGGAAATTTTATTTACTTTCCACTAGATTATTACAAGCTGTACCTGGAATTTGGGGCCAATAAATGTTTTTCACCTCGTATGGTTACTGCAGTGACTTACTCATCATATTTTTTTTCCCATTTTTAGCATGTAAAATACTTGCATGAGACAAGTCTACCAATTATTTCTATTCTGGTGTAATAACCCCTACCCGTGGAAAATAAAAGAAATTTGAATTTGAAATTTTAACTCTCCCCCTCTCTCTCTCCCCCTTCTCTCCCCCTCTCTCTCTCTTCTCTCTCTCTTCTCTTCTTCTCTCTCTTCTCTCCTCCTCTCTCTCTCTCTCCCCTCTCCCTCTCCCTCTTCTCTCTCTCTCTCTCTCTCTCCCTCTCTCTCTCTCTCCCTCCTTCTCTCTCCTCTCTCTCTCTCTCCCTCTCTCTTTCCCTCTCTCTCTCTCTCTCTCTCCTCTCTCCCCTTCTTCCCCTCTTCTCCTTTTTCCCCCCCCTCCTTGCCTCCTCCTTCTCCCTTTCCCCCCTCTCCTCTTTTTTCCCTTTTTTTCCCCGCCCCCCCCTTTTGGTCTTCAAAATGCTGTTCCTTCTTATCTCCCCTTCCTTTTTCTCTTAAAATTTTTTTTTTCTCTTCGTCTCCTTTCTCCTTCCTTCCCCATTTATTAAAGGGTCTAACGGCGGAAAAGGGGAGGGGGGAGGGGGAAAAAGGGGGGGGGGGGGGGGAAAAATGAGGGGAGGGGGAAAGGGGGAGGGGGAAGGGGGGAAAAGAAAACTAAATTTTTTGCTAAAAACATATAAAATTTTTTTAACGGGGTATTCTCTCTTTTCTAACTATAAAACTACGGAAGAAAAGGAAAAGGGAAGAAAAGAAGAAAACAAGGGGGGAGAGGAAGAAAGAGATTAGAAAAGGTAATAAAACTAGCTAAAACTATTACAGGGGACGTTTAAATTTCTCTGGGCAATTTCAAAAAATCTTTACTTTTAATTTCCGTCTAGTTCCTTCAATTGTGGTTTTTTGTGGGTTCATAAATCCCAAATTTATCCAATCGATTAAAAAAGTCAATTTAAAAAATTTTTTCCGGAAATCTATGATGAAGCGCTGACTATTCCGTTTTAAACTGTTAATTATTGTTATCACTTGAGGAGAAAGGTCGAATAGGTTCTCTTCATTAATGCTATCAATCTTTTAGGGATCATAAAAGGTTCTATCAAGTCCCCGTGAATTCTACGATTCCTTAAGGAAAACATATTTAGTTTTCGCAGCCTCTCTTCATAAGATGAATTTCGTAGAGATGGAATCAGTTTGGTTGCTCTTTTTTTAAATGAGACTTTAATTTGGCTTCATCTTTTAATTAACAAGGAACACAACATATTTTAACAACGAAGCAAGGAGACCAGAATTGAACGACATATTCTAAGTGTGTAGAGACGAGATTCAAAGACGTGTAATATGAGAAAGAGGAAGAGGAGGAAAAGGTGGAGGTGTGGGGGTGGGGGTGGGGGAGGAGGAGGAGGCATTCGCGCCTCCGTTTCGTCCCAGCACCTTCTTGCCTGGGCCACTTTATGTTTAGAGTTAGCGATGCATGTTAGGAATGAGTGATAGAACATGAAACTACGTCAACGTTGTACAAGGCTATGTAACTTCTTTTTGTTCCCTCTACTAGTCTCTCTCTCTCTCTCTCTCTCTCTCTCTCTCTCTCTCTCTCTCTCTCTCTCTCTCTCTCTCTCTCTCTCTCTCTCTCTCTCTCTCTCTCTCTCTCTCTCTCTCTCTCTCTCTCTCTCTCTCTCTCTCTCTCTCTCTCTCTCTCGCTCTGCCAAAATATGCAATATCGTGGTTGTGGTAGTGTATACGTAGATTAGCATAGAAGTGGTGGTGGTGTTGGTGGTAGTGGTAGAAGTAGTAGTAGTAGTAGTAATAGTGGTGATGGTGGTGGTATCAGTAGTAGTGGTAGCAGTAACACTAGTTGTAGTAGGAGTAGTAGTATAAAGTAGTAGCAATAGTAGTAATAATAGTGGTAATAGTAGTATAGTAATAGTAGTAGCAATAGTAGCAATAGTATTAGCAGTAGTGGGAGTAGTAATAGTGGTAGTAGTAGTGTAGTAGTAGTTGTAGTTTAGTTGTAGTTGTAGTTGTAGTTGTAGTGAGTAGTAGTAGTAGTAGTAGCAGAAGTAGTAGTGGTAATAGAAATAGTAGTAGTAGAAGTAAACACACAGACAGACATCGTTACCAACACCCACAGTATCCGCCACCTTGACAGGTCCCCTGCCAGGATGCGAGGCCACAACACTTTTATCTGGTAACACTGCCACAAATAAATATTCCCACCAGTCTGCCAGCGATAAAGCCTGATATCCCTAGTCATTTCCGTGCAAATGATGATGGTAAGCGGGTATTGCCAGTCCGTAGTATTTGCATATATTTATGGAACGATACAATATGATGATCGCATGGTATCGCCCATGCGATGGAGCCTTATAATAAAAAAAAAAGTATTCAAACAATACTAAGTTTTTTTTCTTATGCTATTTGATGTAAATCACCTCCAAAAATATTTATCAGACTTTAAATGAAGTCTTTGATACTTTCGTTATGGAATGTTTATCGTTGCATAGAAGAACTTGTGATACCGTGAAAATCTTAGCCAAGCTGGTGACTCCGCCTCAAAGCAGATTTGCGTTAAACACTGTACTCAGCTTATATCGTCCACATTACTGCTCACATATAAAATTGTGTGAATGATTAGATTATAACGTGATTTTTTGCGTAGCAGGAAGTAGGTGAAGCTATCTTATCTTAAAAATATAGCTCATGCATCCGGGAAATATACTAGCCACCTTCCTGATGTTTCTTACCTGTATTAAATCGTGATTGATGATTATGTAGCTTGGTATTCAGGCTCATGTGCTTAGTTTATGATGACATGTACTTGCAAGTCACCGTATATCCTAGTTAATGGGTTGTAGCTACCAAATAAGTAGAACCAAAGGTGGTGTTATTTTACACTAAGACCGAAATTCCCTACACAATTGGGAGCTTCGTTTCTGTTGACCTTATTGGATTCTAGGAAACATTCTCTTTGTGAGCTTCCGTTGCAAATAAATACTTTTGGATATATGACTTGTTCATAGGGAGGAGAGAGATAATTGTTTACGTCCGCCTCACTCATCTTACTCTTGTGACCTGCATCGCCTCGATTCTTCCCTTGCCGTGGACACTTTTTAACGAGGATTTGGCTTTAGTTTGGAGGTTAAACGTGGGGTTAGGTTAGGTTGGTTTAGTGAGTGAAAAGGTGGGGTTAGGTTAGATTAGGTTAGTGAGTCAAAAGGTAGGGTTAGATTAGGTTAGGTTAGTGAGTCATAAGGTGGGGTTAGGTTAGTTAAATTTTCATATCTCATATGTACACGCCTTCCTAATAAAAATATCTTATATAATATATATCTTATACAATTTTTCACATCGGCGGGACTTCTAATTTTCGGCGATAGTTCTAGTTCTTGATCTTGATATTAAAGTACTCAGTATATAAATGTAATAAGCTTTTAACGGTGTTTCTGCATTCATTGATTAAATACCAGCAAGAACTTGATCGGTTAGGTTAGGTTAGGTTGCTAATGTCCATGTTAGGTTAGTAAACTAGTGGGGAAGATTTAGTTAAGTTCGGATACGTAACCAATCTCAAAAACACAATTCAGATTGTTCCAAAATACATCAAATCTACCAGAAAAATATAGAGTATGAATAAAACAGAACTAAACCTAATCTAAACGGGGGGAAATGACCCCAAAGGACACCCTTTCCTTAAACTAACCTAACCAAGTTTAAAACCCTCAGGCTTCCCAGTGATGTAACTTATTCTGACTATTACCATACCTTATTGTGATGACTCTTTAATCAAACTCTTCAAAGCAACTATTTCTTGCTTCTGTCATGGGGGTCAAATAATAAATAGTGATTACCAAGATAAATAAAGGTCAGATAATTTCAAAACGCAACAAAATCTATCGGAAAAATATAGTTTTATCTGAAAAAGGAGAGGGTCACAAAAACTAATCATTACCCCTTGGGGCCAGGTTTATGGTACTGTACTATGTTCTCCCGGATTTCTCGTTCCCATCGGCAAGAGTTCCAACTTTTCATGCCGTCGAGAATTACTTTTTTCTAGGACTCAATATACATATCAGTATTATTCTAGTGTTTGCCCATATTCCCCCCTCCCCCGAAAACAAGTTTGGGGACCTGAGGGATTGTAGGATATTTGACTGGGGTACAAAATAGGCGTCGCAACCACAGTTTTTGAGTTAGGGTTGTAAAGATTCCCTAGATCTAGGGTAAATGGATTGGATTTCTTCTAAGTCCAGAGACGTGTGAACCTTACGATCCTCACAAACCTAATGATAACCGGAGTGTCGAGAACACCACCCATCCTCGCTAGGAGGTAAGGTAAAATTTTGTCATGTTACCTAGGGGTTGAGGGGGGAGGAGCCTCCCACTAGTAGGTTAGGTTAAATTTGATAAGGTTAGGAGGTTAGGTTAGATTACTGGGGGTCGAGGGAGCCGGAGCCCTCTCTAGGATAGGTTAGATTATATCCACTAAGAGGTTGGGTTAAATTTGGTTTTAAAAAAAATCCCTAGATCCAGGAGGGAAAAACCTAGATCTAGGGAAATTAACCTAGATCTAGAGATATTAACCTAGATCTAGGGAATTTTTACTCTTACACACCTCAAGAAATACTAGTTTTCGACGTATTCTTTGTTCCCCACCCGAAAATGCACCTCTATAATATCTAATAAGCTTTTACCTGTGCTTCTGTAAACATAACCTGACTGTAACCTAAACTAACCGTTACTGACAGAAATTACAAATTGGGGGGGTGGGGGGGCATGATGGGTCGGTATAAGAAAATATATTGATTCCCGCTATAAACAAGAGCTAAATTAATTAAAAACACATCAAAACTAAATAGAAGATAATAATGTCTTCGAAAAATGTGGTGGCCAATTATGAAAACTACTTTTATTCCTGCTTTTCAACTATTACACGTGGAACTGTTGGCGAAAATTTCCCCGTCAGCGATTGTTCAGTATTATTCTAGTGCTTACCCATGCTCCCCTCTCTCCCCCAAAACAAGCTTGGGGACCTGGGGGTATGCGGGGTATTTGGCTGGGGAGATATAATGGACGAGAGCTGCGTGGTCGCTACCGCCGTTTTTTATACATACGTTTTCTGTATTTTTTTTTCTTCAGTATACTGTGCAGTATCAATCCACTTCCGCGTAACCTTTAAACTTATATACACATTGAAGAAATGATATAGTTGTCTAATAGCGCATACAGACACAATCTCCCCATCTGGAGGCCCCCCCACCCTTTAGGAAGTTTTAAGGTTCGGTTAGGTGAAATACTAGTCCGTGTCTAAGAAAATGACCACGTAGTCCTCGTCCATTTCTACCATCTGCGTTACAAAATATGCGTCGCAACCACATAGTTTTTTAAGTTAGGGGTAGCGTAAAACTTCCCTAGATCTAGTGAAAATTGATTGGATTTCTTCTAAGCCCAGAGACGTGGGAACCTTACGCTCCTCACAAACAGAATGATGATCAGAGTGTCGAGAACCTCCCCACCCCTCACATTTACCGGGAGGTCCAGGTTGGGTGGAGTCCCCCCCCTCGTTAGAAGGTTAGGTTAGATTATCGGGTGATTATCGCTAGGAAGTTAGGTTAGATAATTATCGGGGGTTCTAAAGGGGCAGAGCCCCACGCTAGGAAGTTAGGTCTAATTTGCTTTGGTTAGGTAGATTATCGGGGGTCGAGGGGGGCATAGCCCACCGCTTGGAAGTTAGGTTAAATCTGGTTGGTAAATTTTGACGCATCATTTGCTCCCCAACCGAAAACCCCGCATTCCCACAGGTTCCCAAGCCTGCTTGGGGAAAGCGGGAGAGTATGGGCAAACGCTAGAAACTTAACCACGTACGCTGATTCATAAAAGCCGTACGCTGGGACCCTGGATATGTATTTAACCAAAAACAGCTGGTCGCATTGTTACATATCGAGCAGTGTTACAAGCGAGCGGTTGGTACAGCAACGTACCAAATACAGGTATATGTAAGGGGTAGGCAATATGTATATGATTCATAAATACATATAATAATGCAAATCAAAGGTATAGAAACTTTTTGGTGTTAGAAAAAAGTATCCTCCTCACAAAATCCATGTATATGTCATTTGTACCGCTGCTGTGAGCAGAGTGTATAATTTCAGGTTTGCCACCCACGGTTGATACATTATAATTAAAAATATATCGATACAAAACAGTGAGACCCCCCAGAACTATAGACTATATTCGTATATATGTAATTTAGCATCATTGTATAGTAATAGCTGCGGTAAAGAGAATTTTATGTAATATTTTCCTCTGCCATGTGCATGTTCCGCATCGGTTTGTAATCTTGCCTCAGGCCTGCCCACTACATTTAAGCTCCGCCCCTTCTCGATGAGTAGAGATACCATCGTGGTATTTGATTATTGCAATTGCGACGGTAGTATTTACATCGTGGTAATCGCAATTGGCGATAGACTAGGATTATGAGCGAAAGTGTTATGAATGCCTCCTACAGTGCCTCCTACAGTGCCTCCTACAGTGCTTTCTACAGTGCCTCCTACGGTGCCTCCTACAGTGCCTTCTACAGTGCCGCCAACAGTATTACCAACCCCACCGATCACAGGCAACTTCCAGTGTTACCAATATTTCATGATACGATAACAAGGGATTTAATATTTCAAGATAGCCAATGGTGAAATGCTATTTTTGTGTGTGTGTGAGAGAGAGAGAGAGAAAGAGGAGAGAGAGAGAAGAGAGAGAGGGGAGAGAGAGAGAGAGAAGAGAGAGAGAGAGAGAGAGAGAGAGAGGAAGAGAGAGAGAGAGCAGAGAGAGAGAGTAGAGGGAGAGGAGGACGGATGAGAGGATGAGAGGAGAGTGAGAGGAGAGAGAGAGAGAGAGACGAGGAGAGAGAGAGAGAGAGAGAGAGAGAGAGAGAGAGAGAGAGAGAGAACGAGAGAGAGAGAGATGAGAGACAGAGAGAGAGAGCGAGAGAGAGAGAGAGAGAGAGAGAGAGAGAGAGAGAGAGGAGAGAGAAGAGTAGAGAGAAGAGAGAGAGAGAGAGAGAGAGAGAGAGAGAGAGAGTATTTATGTTGCTTCCCTTATCACTAAAGCCATTGCAATGCTTCAACACATTGCTCTTATTACCCTTTTATTAACATCTCCTCCTCTTCCTTTTCCTCCTCCTACCTACATCTCCTGCAGGAATTGTTTAAGGAAGAACTGTTATGAATATCAGGAAGAACAGGAAGAGGTTTCATTCTACAATAACATTTTGCAACTCTTCTTTTCTTCTTCTCTCTTCCTCCTTCTCTTCCTTCTACCCTATCTTCATCTCCACCGCCTTATCCTCTCTTTCTTCCTTGTCTATTTACACCATTAGCATCCTTTCTTTTTCCTCCTCCTTTTACGTTACATTAATAACTCCTATTCTTCTACGTCACTATCAACACCACCTCCTCCTCTTCCTCCTCCTTTTACTCTATTTACACAACTAATTCATCCTATTCCTCCTGCTTTTACTCTATTTACATCAACACACAGGCTTAAGGCCATGTCACACGGACACTTTTTCCGGCATCTTTTGGTATTCTGCTACCATTTGATGCCTGATATTTTGGTAGCAAACGCGGAGTCGCGCATGTACTCTTCCACTAGTACTGGCATCTTTGTTTACATCTCGGAGCAGCTGTCGCCACGCAAGACTTGTACGAACTACACATTTTAGTGAAATAAAGAGAAATTACCAATCTTGGGTGGTCAAGAGATGCGATATGTTTAGGGAAAATAAGTGCTGTATATAGGGAATATAGCTGTATGATTTTGTATAGTAATAGTAATATTGTGTAGGTGATAGGAGGAAAATAAAGATGAGAGTAGGAAAATAGAAGTGTTTGGTAGAGTAGGGTATGAGAAATAAATAGGTTTTTAACTCTATATATACAAGACACGTGCATGATATGGTACATGCGTGTTATTTACATTTTTTTTACGTATGATTTAGATATGTAGTTAAGTTTTGAGTTCTTGATGAGAAAGAAGTTATGACGGAAAATGTTGATAAAAACATATATTAATAGGCTGCGTTTGTTTTTACTATAGAAGCGGGGATAATATGATATGTATGTTATTTTCACTTGATTTAGGAATACAAGTAGGTTTTTGAGTAGTTTATTTATGGTTATCAAAGGAAATGTGAGGACGGAAGAACATTTTATAGATGCC
>JACEEZ010017116.1:37500-42500 GCA_016584305.1 Chionoecetes opilio
CTCTATGTATCTTTATATATATATATATATATATATATATATATATATATATATATATATATATATTTTATATATATATATAATATATATAATATATATATATATATATATATATATATATATATATATTATAATATATATATATATATATATTTATATATATATATATATATACAGTATATAATATTATATATATATATATACAGTGTATAATATTTATATATATATATATATATATATATATATATACGTATATTTGATAAATATTCGGGCGGAGGTATGCGCTCAACTGAGTGCCTCCCCCCCCCCTAGTATTTCACTGTTTCGTTCGTCACTTCTCAGCAAAAAACAACAAACATTTAACCTAACATTTATGAACAAAACTTTTTCATTTTTCCATTTATTTCATTTCTATAAAACATCATTTGTCGCGCCACCTTTTATTACCCTTTATTCCATTTATCCTTTGTTGTTTCCAAAAGTCTGCGTCGTCATTTCCCAACGTGCCGTAAAAATACACGCAACAAGGAATGGAAAAATGGAATGCTACAAGTGTACATTTATTTTGTCTTGCTTTTCCTCGTCCCTGATAACTAGATTAGAGGAGACCTGCTCGCTAATGGAAAAGTTGTAAATGAAATCACTCTAGATTTTTCCCGCTCGCTGGAAAATGTAAATAATTCTTTTAGTTGTCTATTTTGTTTTCAAGCAAACTGTTCTTTTAGCTTCAGTGTGTGTGTGTGTGTGTGTGTGTGTGTGTCTGTATGTCTGTGTGTGTGTGTGTGTGTGTGTGTGTGTGTGTGTGTGTGTGGTGTGTGTGTGTGTGTATGTGTGTGGGTGCGTGAGTGTGTGTGTGCGTGTGTGCATGTGTGCGTATGTGTGTGTGTGTGTGTGTGTGTGTGTGTGTGTGTGTGTGTGTGTGTGTGTGTGTGTGTGTGTGTGTGTGTGTGTGTGTGTGTGTGCGTGCGTGCGTGTGTGTGCGTGTGTGTATGTATGTGCACGTGTGGTGTGTGTGTGTGGTGTGTGTGTGTGTGTGTGTGTGGGGGTTGTGTGTGTGGGGGGTTGTGTGTGTGTGTGTGTGTGTGTGTGGTGTGTGTGTGGTGTGTGTGTGTGTGTGTGGCGGGTGTGCGTTGTGTTGTAATCACGTGAGCTGAACTTGTGATCGCCAGTTTCACCCTCCCAGAGAGAGCTTGGAGCTCATATGAGCGATCTTTGGGTAATGCTGGAACCTCAACACACACACACCCACCCCCTTACTCACAGGGGAACAGTAAGTACCTGAATGATTCAATGTAAAATGCCTGTTTTTATTTATTTATATATTTAAAAAAAAATTTTTTTTTTTTTTTTTTTTACGGTGTAGCCTATAGGGTCTGTAGGCATATGGAGATTTTTGATGTTGGTCGAACTAGCCTGTTGCTGGCGCAGGCTGGGTTTTGTATAGTGACACCTGTGGTCTCAGGTGAAGATCTCATTTTTCTATGGTAGTCATGATCTCCAGGTTAGGCGCATGCAGCCCCTAGAGTCCACCGTCACACTTGCAATCGGCAGACAGGTATACGCTGCATGTGGGATGCTTTGGTCACTCGACGATGGCTTTGACAGTTGCTCCTTGGTGAGACTTGAACTCGGGACCTTCTGCTCCCCTACCAGGCTCATGAAAGAGTTGCCCCCGGCAGGATTCGAGCTCGGGACATTGAGTTCAGCACTCCAAGACGCTAACACCTTGGCCACCGCCTCCCCCATGTGTGTGTATATGTGTGTGTGTGTGTGTGTGTGTGTGTGTGTGTGTGTGTGTGTGTGTGTGTGTGTGTGTGTGTGTGTGTGTGTGTGTTGTATTCTTGCATGCAAGTAAAACTCCAAGTTGACGTGCAGGGATTTTATGTAGTGCAGTGAGACAGTACAGCAGAGTACACGCAGATAAAACAACACTGCGTAATATTAGTGAGGGAATCAACGTCTCACTAGAATACCCGTGGCGAGTAAATCCAAGTATGTACAGTAAGTGTATATCCCGAGTGCGACCAGATAACTGACTCTGCTCGCCCTGTAACCCTATATTTATACATATAGAATGAACTACCCGAAGTTTCGAACGTGGTGGCTGGAACACTGAATGAAAGAAACTGATATCGAAACAAGTCCTAGTTAAATGTAACTACCTATCATAGTTAATAATTAGAATACCATAACAGTGTGCGTGCGTGCGTGCGTGCGTGCGTGCGTGCGTGCGTGCGTGCGTGCGTGCGTGCGTGCGTGCGTGCGTGCGTGCGTGCGTGCGTGCGTGCGTGCGTGCGTGCGTGCGTGCGTGCGTGCGTGCGTGCGTGCGTGCGTGCGTGCGTGCGTGCGTGCGTGCGTGCGTGCGTGTGTGTGTGCGCGCGCGCGTGCGCGTGTGTGTGTGTGTGTATATCTCTGTAATGCTTTCCACATATTTTCATAACCTTCTCTCGTGTGGACTATAATATTTTTCTTTAACCTTCTTTGCCTTTCTTTTTCTGTTTTTTTCTGTCATCTAACATACAATTATAAGTGGAAACCTTAATGGCATAATGAAGTTACTGAAAATTTAAGTGGAAAAATAGGTGGGTAGTGGGAACGATAATTTAGTTCGAAGGTTCAAAGAAGTTACTTTTTGCCTTGCCAAAAGAAATAAATGAATACCATTGAGCTCTCTCTCTGTCTGTTTGTCTGTCTGTCTGTCTGTGTCTCTGTCTGTCTGTGTCTCTGTCTGTCTGTGTCTCTGTCTGTGTCTCTGTCTGTGTATCTGTCTGTGTCTCTGTCTCTGTCTGTGTCTCTGTCTGTGTCTCTGTCTGTGTCTCTGTCTGTGTCTCTGTCTCTGTCTCTGTCTGTGTCTCTGTCTGTGTCTCTGTCTGTGTCTCTGTCTGTGTCTCTGTCTGTGTCTCTGTCTCTGTCTCTGTCTCTGTCTGTGTCTCTGTCTGTGTCTCTGTCTGTGTCTCTGTCTCTGTCTGTGTCTCTGTCTGTGTCTGTGTCTCTGTCTCTGTCTCTGTCTGTGTCTCTGTCTGTGTCTGTGTCTCTGTCTGTGTCTCTGTCTCTGTCTCTGTCTGTGTCTCTGTCTGTGTCTCTGTCTGTGTCTCTGTCTCTGTCTGTGTCTCTGTCTGTGTCTCTGTCTCTGTCTGTGTCTCTGTCTCTGTATCTGTCTGTGTCTCTGTCTGTGTCTCTGTCTGTGTCTCTGTCTGTGTCTGTGTCTCTGTCTCTGTCTCTGTCTGTGTCTCTGTCTGTGTCTGTGTCTCTGTCTGTGTCTCTGTCTCTGTCTCTGTCTCTGTCTGTGTCTCTGTCTCTGTCTCTGTCTGTGTCTCTGTCTGTGTCTCTGTGTCTCTGTGTGTCTGTCTCTGTCTCGCTCTCGCTCTCTCTCTCTCTTTCTTTCGTTTTCTCTAAAAATACCTTCTTCTTTTGGTAAATCCCGTTTAGCGAGGACTATCGAAAAACAAGAGTGTTTTATCGGAAACTGAGGCGAGGAGGAGGAGGAGGAGGAGGAGGAGGAGGAGGAGGAGGAGGAGGAGGAGGAGGAGGAGGAGGAGAGGAGGAGGAGGAGGAGGAGGGGGAGGAGGAGGAGGAGGAGGAGGAGGAGGAGGAGGAAGAGGAAGAGAAGGAGGAGGAGGAAGAGGACAGGGAGGAGGAGGAGGAGGAGGAGGATGACAGGGAGGAGGAGGAGGAGAAGGAGGAGGAACAGGAGGAGGAGAGAGGAGGAGGAGGAGGAGGAGGAGGAGGAGGAGGAGGAGAGGAGGAGGAGGAGGAGGAGGAGGAGGAGGAGGAAGGCCATTAAGACATCTTCGTACCATTAAAAAAACCTTTTTATATCATTTATTGCTATCTCCTGGACGATTTCTGTGTATGATTTTTTTGTTTTTGTATTTTTTTTTTTTACATTTAAGCATATATATAGCGCCAGTGGCCTGGAAGTGGCGAGACTAGCAGTGGGTCACTACTACTGGTCCGGCATGAGCAATGGTCACCGTGTACGGGGAGTAGCTATAGGCATCTCCAGCAAACTGCAGCCGTCAGTTGTTTAGGTTACTCCGGTTGATGAGCGTATAATGCGGGTGAGGATGAAACACACTCTAGGTTTCATGTCTCTTGTTGCAGTGTACGCTCCTACCGAAATGCGTAAAACTGAAGAGAAGGAGATGTTCTACGCCAAACTCGACTCTGTTTTAGACCAGTGTCCTCCTCGGGACACACTCATTGTCTTGGGCGACTTCAATGCTACTACTGGCACTGTGAGAGATGGCTACGAGTTATGTGTTGGTCCCCATGGTTCCGGTACCAGAAACACCAACAGTTCTCTGCTTCTGAACTTTGCATGATCCAGAAGGTTGAGAATTGCAGGTTCTTGGTATCAAAGGCCAGAGCTGCACCGCTGGACAAGGTATAGTAATGCCGGAGGGGTAGCTAAGGAGATCGACCACATCCTCGTTAGTACTCGTTGGAGGATCCTCCAGAACTGCAGGGTTTACCGGAGTGCTGAGTTCTTTGGAACAGATCACAGACTTGTTGTTGCTACACTTAAGCTTCATGTCAAGTCCAGAAGAATCTCAAGAGGTAACCATACTGTGTTTCATCTTGAGAAACTGAAGGACTTGACATGTGCTCATGAGTATGCGGTGGCAGTTTCAAATCGGTTTGATGTGCTCGGTGCTCTCGTGGACCCTGTAGAACTGTGGGATACCTTCAAACGTGAAACTCTACAGGCTGCCAAGGAGTGTATTGGGGAACGCCCGAGGTCAAGGCGTGGTTTTGTCTCGACGGAGACGCTGGAGAAAATCGAGGAGAGTCGCACAGCCAGGCTGGCTGGGGACTGGGACCAGCACAGGGCTCTGTCACGCCGGACTAGAACCCTCCTGAGGAGAGACAAGGAGAGGTATGTCAGGAGTCTCGCTGAGGATGTCGAGGGTCATTTGAACGCTAATGACCTCCGACCCGCCTACCGAGCCCTGAAGAAGCTCCGTTCCAAGTCTCCTTCTTGGGCGAGTGCTATTCGA
>JACEEZ010017116.1:47500-55755 GCA_016584305.1 Chionoecetes opilio
ACTAGTATCATCTAGCCAATCAAATGCCTCGCCGTTTATTACTACCCGTTATTTACGATATGAGAGCCAATCTCCAATCCATGAACATAAATAACTGCTCTCCTAAGCCATGCGCCCTTAGCTTGGTCAAAAGTCGCTTATGGGGAACTGTATCGAAGGCTTTCTGAAAATCAAGGTATATTATATCTGAGGGAATATTAGCATCCCAGTTTGAATAAATGACATTGAAAAAATCGAGTAGGTTTGTTAAGCAAGATCTCTTATTTCGAAATCCATGCTGGGAGTTTAATATTGAGTTATTTTCATCGAGAAAAGACACTCTTTTATCTCGCAATATTTTCTCAAATAGTTTAGCAATCACAGACGTTAGACTAATTGGGCGATAATGACTTGCGAGGCTCTACTCCCTTTCTTTAATATCGGTGTAACATTTGCAAATGTCCACATACTTTTTTTCCATTGAAACATTTTTGTCCATTAGCGATTTATTGAAGACAATCTTTAATGGGAAAGAAAGTTGACTGTGACACTCCCGAAGTAATCTCGGCGAGATTTCGTCGGATTTTGCTGGGTCAAGTTTCTGCAAATACTTTGATATTTCGTCTACTGTTATATCAGCTATTACCAATCTATCACTTTCGCGTCCTGCAAACATGCTTACTGGTTCTGGTAATGGAGCTTCGTCTTCTTTAATAAAAACTGCTTAAAGCAATCATTGAGTACGGACGCAATACTCTTATTTTAATTTACCAAGATGTTATTCGTATCTTTCAGTGGCCCAATACATGTTATGACGTTTTTCTTACTTCGAACGTATTGAAAGAACCTTTTCGGGTTTGATTTGGATTCCTTTGCAATTTTTCTTCATACTCGCGCTTTTTAGACTTAATTAGTCCTTTGCAACGACGCTTAACGTCATTGTATTCTTTAGAATCGCAGTCCGCATTTGATCGCTTGTAAACTTTATACTTTCGACGCTTACTGTTGATGATTTGTTGTATCTCATTAGTCATCCAATAGGGTCTATTTTTGTTATTCAAACGTTTTCTTACCATGGGAACATATTTTCCAACAACCGATTGGAGTTTATTTGTGAATAATTACACATGTTTTCGGCGTTATTACCATTTAGTAGGTCAATCCAATCAACTTCGCTTAGTACTCTGCGCTGCGTATCTTTGTGAAATCCGCTTATTATAGTTGGAAACTAATAACTGATTTTCGGTGATGTCTACGTTGCAATTTATGCCGCATCTGATTAACCTGTGATCACTATTTGCCAAATGTTCACCTATGTCTCAATAATCAATCAGATCGATGTCGGTAGTGAAAACTAAATCTAGGAGACTATTATCCCTTGTAGGCTCACGGACCACCTGATTTAAACATAATTCGTTTACCATGTCAAGCAATCGCATACCTTCTCTATCGGCAGAATTATTATTCCAGTTTATACGAGGCAGGTTAAAATCTCCACATACAATTGTGTCATTATTATTGTTGACAACTGACTTTATCTCGTCACACATGAGGCAATCTACTTCCGCATTTGATTTAGGAGGACGATATATTGTCCCAATAGTTAGAGATTTACCATTTAGCTTAATCTTTGCGTAGACTGAGTCATAATGATCTTGATTTACTTTATCGATTTCGATTGCTTGTAAATTATCTTTAATGTAAATAATGACACTAGCACCTGCTTTATGTGTAAGACAATAAAGGAATGTCTTGTAGCCTGGAATGATTATTTGTGATAATAAATGTTTATCTTTGGTGTTGAACCAACTCTCCGTGATACTAACGATATCTGGCGTTTTGGCAACAACGTATGCTAATAATTCGTTACGCTTTAAAATAATGCTTCTGGCATTTGTGTATAGTAATTTGAGTTCTTTAGTTGTTTTGGTAACTTTGCGGGAGTGTTTACCAGCAGGGTGTCTAGGGTCCACTGAAACAGAACGCTTGATTAAGTTACTTTGATTAGTATTTGTGGAAACTGAACGTGACCCAGCGTTGCTGTGGGGTAAGAAAGGGGTTACGGTGATGCTGCTACTGCCGTCCGCTCGGCGTTTTTGGAGGAGGAGGAGGAGGAGGAGGAGGAGGAGGAGAGGAGGAGGAGGAGGAGGAGGAGGAGGAGGAGGAGGAGGGAGGAGGAGGAGGAGGAGGAGGAGGAGGAGGAAAGGGGGAGGAGGAGGAGGAGGAGGAAACTAGTCTTACATGTATACGAGAAAATACAAACTGAGCTAAAGAAGAGAAAAGAGAGGAGAGAGAGAGAGAGAGAGAGAGAGAGAGAGAGAAAAGAGGAGAGAGGAGAGAGAGAGGGAGAGAGAGAGAGAGAGAGAGAGAGAGAGAAAAGAGAGAGAGGAGAGAGAGAGAGAGAGAGAGAGGAAGAGAGAGAGAGAGAGAGAGAGAGAGAGAGAGAGGAGAGAGAGAGAGAGAGAGGAGAGAGAGAGAGAGAGGATCTGTCTTTTACATGCTGACACACATTATTAGCTTTCACACCTACCAGTCTCTCTCTCTCTCTCTCTCTCTCTCTCTCTCTCTCTCTCTCTCTCTCTCTCTCTCCGCTCTTCTCTCCTCTCTCTCTCTTCTCTCTCTCTCTCTCTCTCTCTCTCTCTCTCTCTCTCTCTCTCTCTCTCTCTCTCTCTCTCTCTCTCTTCTCTCCTCTTCTCTCTCTCTCTCTCTCTGCTCCCATTTCTCTCTCTTCTCTCCTCTCCTTCACCTGCATTTTCCTTCCTCATCCTCTTTGAACTTTCTCCTTTTTTATTTCCCATCCCCAAATATTCATTTTTTCGCCTTTCCCCCCTTCTCTCAATTCTTTCTTCCTCCTTCCTTCCTTTCTTTAACACTTTTTCCGCCTCACTATTTTCTTTTCTCTTTATTTTCCCTCCTTCCTTCACCTAACACTCCTTTCCCTTTCTCTTTCTTTCCTTTCACATGGTGCCTGCTTTTCTGCCTCCTCTTTCCCGCCTGCCCGCCCACCCTATCCTCCTTCCCGCCCACACCACCCATCCTATCTTCTTCCCGCCCACCCTGCCCCTGCTGGTGCCCACTGCCCGCCCGCTGGACTCATAGCGACGCCCATCACTTGGCCAAACAGAGTGAACGCCCAGCAAACACAATAACAGGAGGCAGCCAGAAAGAGCGGAGACAAACACAGAAACATTCCCTGAAGACACTCGCGATTATTTTCACAGAGCTGGCAGCCACTTCGACGGTGAGGACAAAGAGGCGATGAGGTAGATAGGTAAGTACTTAGGTCGATAGGTAGATTGAGTAGGTAGGTAGATGGTATAGATAGTTTTTTTTTTTATTTTATTTTTATTTTTTACATCACAAAGGACTGGCCAAGGGCTCAACAAAAATAGATAAAACAAAGCCCGGTTCGTTGCCAGTCCCTATAAAGAAGACAGTAAGAGAGTAATACAAAAGAGGAGTGTACCAATTTAATTCGGGAGGTGTCTTGTTACTCTTCTCTTGAAAAGATTTAAGTCGTAGGAAGGTGGAAAAATAGAAAGTCTTATGCTGCCGAGGCCGCGGGAGGGGAGGAGGCATGCAGTTAGCAGGTTCAGAAGAGCAGTGAGCATGAAAATAACGGTAGAAGAGAGCAAGAGAAGCAACATTGCGGGGTTATTTAAAGATTGAGGACAGTCAGTCAGAGGAGGGGAGTTGATGAGACGAAAAGCTTTTGACTCAACCCTGTTTAGGAGAGCTGTATGAGTGGATCCTCTCCATAACTGTGAGAAATGGTCCATACATGGGCGGATAAGGCCCCTGTAAAGAGCAAGCAACTGGGAGGGAGAAAAAAGGGACCCAGACGCCACAGGACGCCTAACTTCTTAGAAGCAGTTTTAGCAAGAGATGAAATGTGAGATTCTAGTTCAGATTTTTAGTAAAGGATAGTCCTAAAATGTTCATTGCAGAAGAAGGAGATAGTTGAGTGTCATTGAAGAAGGGGTTAGTTGTCTGGTAGGTTTTGTCGAGTAAATAGGTGAAGAAATTGGGTTTTTGAGGCATTGAACAAAACAAGGTTTGCTTTGCCCCAATCAGAAATTATAGAAAGATCAGAAGTTAGGCCCCGGGTGGCATCTCTCCGTGAATCACATTTCCTGCTGTGTTGGACGTCTAACAAACGACGTTGAAAAATGCAGGGTAGATCATCAGCGTAGGAGTGGATAGGATTTTGGGAGATATCCCTTAGAAGATCATTAAAGAATAATAGAAAGAGAGTAGGTGATGGGGACAGAACCCTGAGGAACACCACTGTTGATAGATTTAAAAGAAGAATAATGTCCGTCTACAGTAGCTGCAATAGAACGGTTTGAAAGGAAATTAAGATGAAGGTAAAGAGAAGGATAAAACCCCCGAATGGGGAGTTTGGAAATTAAAGATTTGTGCCAGACTCTATCAAAAGCTTTGATATGTCAAGGGCAACAGCAAAAATTTCACCAAAACCCTAAAGGGGATGACCAAGATTTAGTTAGGAAAGCTAGAAGATCGCCAGTAGGTCGCCCTATACGGAAACCGTACTGACGATCAGATAGAAGATTACGAGCAGATAGATGCTTAATAATCTTCTTATTAAGAATAGATTCAAAAGCTTTAGAAAGGCAGGAAGTCAATGCTATAGGACGGTAGTTTGAAGGATTAAAACGGTCACCCTTCTTAGGAACAAATTGGATGTTAGCAAACTTCCAGGAAGAAGGAAAGGCGGAAGTAGATAGACAAGGACGGAAAAGATGACGCTCTGCACAAAGAGATGGGTTTTTGACATGGAAGCAGTAATCATTCCATGGAAAATCAGAGTAGTACTGCCTTAGGTCTTCCCATTTAGCTGAGTTGAAGTGCCAGAAGCTCCGCCGCTTAGGTGGGTCCCGAGGCGGCACCGGAGCGATAGGACAGGTTACAGAAATAAGATTGTGATCGGAGGAACCCAACGGAGAGAATAGTTTCACAGAGTAAGCAGAAGGGTCAGTAGTTAGGAAAAGAGTAAGTAGGTAGATTAGGTAGGAAGGTAGGAAGGTAGGTAGATGGGTAGATTAGGTAGCTAGGTATCTAGGTAGATAGGTAGGTAGGTAGATGAGAAAGATAAGTAAGTAGTTAAGTTGGTAAATGAATAGATAGCTAGGTAAATAAGATACTATTACATAACTGAAACTTCTAATAAACTATATACACTACATATTATATACTGTAATCTAAGCTCTGTAAAATAAGAAAAGAATGAGAAGTTTGCAAACCCTATATACGTACTATAATATGGTATCCTAACCATAAAAAAGTGCATACAACATAAGAAAATATGCGGATTGGGAGATAGATAGGTAAGTAGGTGGAAGGTAGGTAAGTAGGTAGGTAGGTAGATAGTTAAGTGGGTAAGTAGATAGGTAGGTAGATAAATGAGGTCTCGGCAAGGTAAGGAACAAAAGTTGTAGTTCTTGCACGAAGATGAAGTACGGAGGTTTTGATTTAAAGGATTACAAAGTATTTACAAACAGCTATATATTAATTATTTGGCCCTGACTTGGTGATTTGGTTTCAATCCATTGATCTAACACACTTAAGAATGAGGGAAATTATATAGATTGAATTTCATCTGATAAAACCGACCGCAATTTTAACACTTTTCGGGAACTGATTGCTCGGTTCATGGAAGAGGAATACATAGGAATGCATAGGAATAACAGACACCAGGAGACCTATTGGTCCATAACTATGGTATCTGTTGAACTACATACTACTAACTATCAACTACATGTAAGAGGAAAGTTGGAAAATGATACCATGTCCCTAAAGAAGATAGGAACATGGAAGTTTGGTAGTGAAGAGCAAGTGCTTGTGGGCCCTTCGGACCCATGTATTGATGTTTGTAGTAGTAGTATATATTAGACAACATGTGATTGCAAACTCCAATCGTGTTGTTGCTGTCGTTGGTCACTGGTTAAAGTGCCTCGGTAAAACCAGTTCCGTGTGATTCCAACACACACGCACCACACGCACACAAACTTTCCATGAGTCTACTGAGTTTGTGGAATACGGCAAGATTTTACCCCCAGAGTTTGTAATGTAATCTTACTCCTAAGGGTTTTTACCCCCAAAACCCCCTTAAAAATAATTCTATCGGACATGAGACCAAACCGCTTACCATTACGATTTATTTGCGATTTTTTGACCCTACTTCCTCAAAATGAATTTACAGTTTCGGCTACCCAAACGACAGACGGGACACACACACACACACACCACACACAGACACACGGCTACTCCTATAGCATATTACAAGTGTTGAGCCCTTCGGACCCATGTATTGATGTTAGTAGTAGTAGTATAAATTTAACTATTATATTAGACAAACTTTGTGATTGAAAAACTCCAAATCGTGTTGTTACTGTCGTTGGTCACTGGTCAAAGTGCCTCGGGGTAAAACCACTTTCCGTGTGTTTCCCAAAACCCTTTGTTTTCCGTGTGATTCTAACACACACGCACTAAACCCCACGCACACAAACGTCCATGAGTCTACTGAGTTTGTGGAATGCGGCAAGACAATACGCAGAGTTTTTCCTGCAATCTAATACTCCAAAAGTGTTTTTAGCTCAAAACTCCCCTTCAAAATGATTCATTCGACATGGGACCAAGCCGCTTACCACATACGATTTATATGCGATTTTTTGAGCTTACTCTCATCATAATTGAATTTACAGTTTCGGCTACCCAAAACAGACACACACACACACACACGCACACACACACACACACACACACAGACACACGGCTACTCCTATAGGATATTAGATATGATAGGATATAAAATATGCTAACTACAACTACCACTAACACTAATCGTTCCGGGGGACTATAATATGAATTCGTAGGGCAACATCAATACCCATTTTACTTTACAGTACGCGTCAAGTCTGTTTTTAAATGAAGTTATTGTGCTGGCTTCGACAGCATTTGGTATCTGTTACATCGATCAACAACTCTAACATTGAAATATTATTTACGGAGATCTGTGATACAACGTTGACCGTTCAGTTTTAAACGTTTATTTCTTGTTGTCACTTGAGGAGAAAGCTCGAATAGGCTCTCTTGATTAATGATATCAAATCCTTTTAGGATCTTAAAGGGTTTTTATCAAGTCCCCACGGATTCTACGATCCTTTAAGAAAAACGTAATAGGTTTTCGTAGTCTCTTTTCATAAGATGAATTTCGCAGAGATGGAATTAGTTTGGTTGCTCTTCTCTGAACTGATTTCAATTTGGCTTGATCTTTTACGAAACAAGGCGACCAGAATTTAACGGCATATTCTCAGTGCGGCCTAACCAAAGTCGTGTATATCTGTGTCATTACTTTCGGTGTTTTATGTTCAAAGTTGCTTTTAATTAAGCCTAACATCAGATTTGACTTTTTACTGGCAACTAGGCAATGCGGACTGGTTTTAAGATCATTACTAATGATGACACCTAAAACATTTTCCTGTTGTACTTCAATTAGCGATTTCTTTTGCATTTGATAGTTATATTTTAGGTTATCGTTGCCTATATGCATTACTTTACATTTATCGGAATTGAATTTTAATAGCCATTTATCACTCCAATCTGATAGTTTGTCGAGATCACGTTGTATTACTTCGCAGTTTCCTTAGTATACGCTTTCCCGCCTAATTTGGTGTCATCAGCAAATTTCGATATTTAAGATACAAGTCCGCAGTCCAGATCATTGATATATATCAGAAATAGAGTAGTACCCAAGACCGAGCCCAGAGGCACGCCACTAGTAACATCTAACCAATCAGATGCCACGCGTATTTATTATCCGTTGTTTACCCGTTACCCGTACCCGTTGTTTACCCGTTACCCGTACCCGTTGTTTACGATTTGAAAGCCAATCGCCAATCCATAAACATAACTGCTCTCCTTAGCCATGTGCCCTTAGCTTGGTCAAAAGTCGCTTATGGGGAACTGTATCGAAGGCTTTCTGAAAATCAAGGTATATTATATCCGAAGGAATTTTAGCGTCCCAGTTTGAATAAATGACATTGAAAAACGAGTAGGTTTGTTAAGCGGATCCCCTTATTTCGAAATCCAGTGGGAGTTTAAATGAGTTTTTTTCATCGAGAAAAGACACTATTTTATCTGCAATATTTTTTCAAATAGTTTAACAATTTACAGACGTTAGACTAATTAGGGCGATAAATTACTTTCGAGGGTCCTACTCTCTTTCTTGAATATCGGTGTAACATTAGAAATTT
>JACEEZ010017117.1:0-27597 GCA_016584305.1 Chionoecetes opilio
GAACCAAACCCATTGTACATGAGCCATTTGTTGCGGGAAAAAGGAAAATAATAATCCCCTCTGACATAAAACTATTCTCATGAAAAAATTTTGAAAAAAGCAATTGTCAACTGAGGGCGACTTTTTTGAAGTAATCGGGCATTTCCGGGAAATGAAATTTAAAAAAAATCAAGGCCGGTGTGTTTGAGGGTCCAAAAATTTCCCGAAAAGTATAAAGATAAAAACTTTTTAAAAAACGGTATTTATGTCAGAACCTTAAAAAGAATGCTTGGCTATCATTCAAAAAACGTCGTAAAAGAACTTTCTTGGAAAAACACGTGCAAGTACTTACACATAAATTTTTCAGAAACTATTGGAGAGCTAAAAGCGCTTGGTTGCAACAGAGTTTTTAAAGTACATTTTTGCATAAACCTTTTTCTTCCCAATTTGGGAAAAATTTTGGTGCTGCTAGGGGACGGCAAGGTGAAACGATTTCACCAAGATTTGAAGGTTAGGGAAAAGAACTTTACCAGGGTAGATGGGAGGGCATATGGGGCTGCCTATTGTTGGAGCATAAAAACGCAAAGTCATCAAGTTGAACACCCCGACAAAGCTACAAACGAATTTTTTTCCCTTTAAAATGCACAAAATTATACCCAAACCCTTTTTAAAAAAACATGATAATGTTAAAAAAAACCTTCTATTCATGCCTTTTTCTTTCTTTTTTAATTGTATTTTAAAACTTTTGCAACTTTTTATAAAAATAAGCACTGTTGTGTTAAGTGGGTTTAACAGTTTTTTTCCCTTTTTTTTAAAAAAAAAAATTTTACAGTTAAAAAAATTTGGGCCCCGAATTTGGAACACTCGCCGACGCGGTGAAAAATTCCTATCGGGGGACAGTTAAAGGGTTTTTGGTTTTTTAAAGCATATATGTTTATAAAAGGATTCAATTTCTTACAGAAATGCCCCTGTGAGCAGGACAAAGAAAGATTGCAATCTTTCTTTGCCCTTTAAACCCGTGCGTTTCCAGGTGCAAATTTGGTTTTGAGACCTTTCGGACAGATCGGGGCTGGATCCAGATTGGAATCTTTGTTTTGATTGTGGTGTATGATGATGGGGGTTTGTCCAAAAGAGGGACAGTTGGGGGGATGGGACCCAAGCAGTGTTTGGTTTTAGACCCGCCAACTCTTTCCCGGTTCGGGCCCAGATCGCCCCGTGGGGTTGCGGGGGCGGCAGTTTAGCCACTGACAGGGTCCCCGAGGGGATTGCTAAGATGAGCTTTGCAGACAAGCCCCTTTTGGAAAAAAAATTTATCAAAATTATATAGAAACTGAAGTTTGGGGGGAAAAAAAAAAGCAGTTTTAAAGGATACATATATGTTTAAAAGGGCCGTTTATAAAGTTTTGGGACCGTAGAAACACTAATGTCGCCATGAAAAATTTTTTTTCCGATTTACCAAACGTCTGGTGTCGTTAATACTTACTTTTAAAATAAAAATTTCAGGAATGTTAAAAGGGGCTATCTGGGGGAGATTTTCTTTTTTGTGTCCACATCTGTGCCCTTTATTAGGGGCTATAAATGAAAAAAATTACAAAATTTTCAACCAAAGTGGCAAATCCCACTAAGATCGCCAGTTTAGGTTTACTTTTTGGAATGTTTTCCCCGCCATCGTCGTCGCCCCCAAAAAAACGAGTAGTAAAAATTTAAAACCGGGTTTATATTTTGCAGATACAAAGCATAAACAGCACTAAACAGTGAGATTATCCGCCCTTTGATATAAAACTATTTTTGTGTCCCATCTTCATTGGCACGGGACAAATCAGTAGTGATGCTTTTAAATATAATATATACTAGGTACCAATACTAGGACCAAAAACCCCAAAAAAATATTCGTAAAAGGGAAAAAAATGACATTGAACAAAACAAAATTAAAAAACAAAAAAACATGATTAAAACAATTGTTACTGATATCATTTTTTTGTATGTACACTAGAAGAAAAATGACCCCCAAAAATATTATGTCCAGCTTCACGAGATCCCAACCCCATGGCGCTCCCTTCCCAACATGTCAAAGTTTTTTTTAAAATATTTCAATTTTTTTGATAAAAAAAAAAAAAAGTGGGGTTATTTTTGGATGAAATTTAGATTACAATTGTATTGAGTCATCTTTTCGCTGTATGATAAAAAACGACCAAATTTTGGCAGCTTTTAATGTTTAAAAAAAGAACCTTTATTGCGTTTCCCAATTTTTTTACTAGGAAAAATATTGGGCCCTAGACCAAAAAGGCTTGAATACTTTTTTTTAAACCCCAACGAGTTTTTCCAAACCTCTATTTCCCTTTCTTTTTTTGCTTTTACAGGGTTTTTAGATATACCCGTTTTGTATTTTTTCGCACCTTTGTGCCCTTTTAATTTTCCCGCAGCTTTTTGATGCACCCCACATCTACTCTTATCCGTCTAAAAATTTTGTTATGTCTTGATGAAGAGCGGTCTGGGAGGAATCGTTTTTACACTTTGAAAAAATTACATTTTTTATTTTTGCAAAGTTTGAGCATGTAGGGGAAAACCCCCCTTGATTTCGCAATATTTTTTTTGGGTAATTAAAGCCCTAAAAACAAACTTTTGGGGGGTATGTATAAAAGGAATTTTAATTTTTGTTTCACCCCCAGGGGAAACCTGTTGAAATCTGATTTTTTTCCCCCCCATAAAAGTATTTTCGAAACAAAACCGGTTTTTGCGGTATTAGGGGGGGCAAATTTCTTCCCCATTTTCCGCAGCCCTTGGGAGTGAATACAATTTACGGCGAAAGTTTTTTTTTTTCGAACAAACGTAAATTCGCGCGGTTTGCGGTTCAGTCTCTCAGATTCCGTCTCAGAAGGGGTAGACAGACGGGGCGCGTGCGTTTCCTTTGCCTGAAAGGCTTCCCCCCCCCCCCCGGGGGAAAATTTTTCTGCAGCAATCTTATAGGGAAAGTGAGGGGGAGTTTGCAGGGGGGGTGATGGTTTCACGGTTTGGGTTTTAAAGGTGTTTTTGTGTGTTGTGTGTGTGTTAAAGTAGTCGCCCCGACCCCTTTTTTTTTGCCGAATTATGTTGAATGTACAAATGGCCGCAAAAAAAAAGTATATATTTTTAATTTTTGGGAAAAAAAAAAACAATAGTAACTTACAGTACTTTAGTTTTTTGACACAGGTTTCTTTTTTCCCCATATTAGTTTTTGGTCCCTGTTTCCCTTGTATTGGGGGGACCATCCCAAAACCTCTTGGGGGAGGATAGTGGCAGTTTGGGGGAAAGTAGGAGAGGGGCCATTTCCCCCCACAGCTTCGTCAGGGCCTGTTCAGTCGTTGAGTTCGCGGCCGTTTTTTTCGCCCATCGCCTTTTTCACTCATTCCCGGCGTTTTTCCCAATTTGGATTTTGGGGCCCCGGGGGGAAATTTCCAGGCCAGGGCCAACAAAGGGGTTATTGTCTGTTTGGAACTTTTGAACAACTTTGGAAAACCCGGGGGGAAAGGGGGAGAATCTTGCATGAACACCTCGCACTCGTAAGGGGATGGGCACTAAAAAGAGATCACGTAAAAACTTCAAGTAATTTGGGCCCCCTTTTAATTTGGGAACATTCTTTGGGGGGAAATACAGAAAACCCCCCCTTTCCCTTATTTCCACTGAAACCACCCCCAAAACCCTAAACGCATCGGGTGTTTCACGGTTTTTCACGGTATATTTTTGGGGGGTTTCGTGGGCACATCACTTGGGGCCCCCCCACTGTCGTTTAAGCCATCCTTCCCAAAATCTTTTTAAAGGGTTTCATCCCCTGAAAAAATGACCCCTTTTTTAAATGCTCTGGGGGCCCTGCCGGGGATCTTTACAAAAAGGAAAAAACCGCTTCTTCTTTATAGCTTCTGTTTAGTTTAAAAGGTTTTTGGGCGGCGCGGCCGGGTTGGTAATTTTAGCGAAATTGCAGGGGATGTTGAATGGTGCGAACAGGGGACGTTTCCCCAAAAAAGCTGGGGTGATTTTTTTTCAGTTCTGCGGCCGTTTTTGCAGGATCATTCAATTTCTTTCCCCGCCCATAATTTTGTCAGTCCGAGGAGATGTTTTTTTTGGGGGTCCCGAACCAAAGGTTTTCCCTTTCGTAACGGTACAGGGTGGCAATGACTCAAACAGGCTTTCTTCAGGTTGTAAATCGCCATGCGGTGTAACGTTCACACCTGCGGCCACACGTAATCACAGATGCTCCTTCCTTCAGAGGGTAAGGGCCCAACGGTTACTCCCTTCAGTTGAACGTTTGGTTACGTCCCATTCTGACAAGTGGAGCCGAGATATAACACTCACAGGTTCGCCGCCAAGTCCCAAAAAGGCGGTCCCGGAGGCCATGCGTTAAAACACCCTCCTCTCTATTCAGCTCTCGAAAAGCAACTGAGTGTGGTTGTTTGTGTTGGTGGTTGGGGTGGAGGGATTTATTCTTTTGCCTTCCCTCCACTCCCTAACATCCCTAACTAGCTTCGCCACACCATTTATTATGGCGGTGAACCGAAGGTGAAATCTTTACGCGACTTTCGGGTGTATACCATTTTTCTTGCGGATCAAAATGTATACATTTTTTTGCGGCCACTGTACATTCAAAACCAACTTAATCCACCAAAAAATACTTGATTTCAGGCCTTATTTCCGTAAAAAAACACGACTTTTGTAAAAAGCGCGCGAAAAAAAAATTCGTTCCTCCAAAAGGGCTACGGACTGTTATTGATGACGTCAGAACAGGACGCCCGCAGACAACTCTGTCTGGCACCTGTAGGACAAATGTTAGATGAGCGATTTGTTACTTCGGTGTCGACAGTGAACTGCGCTGTGTACAGATTTAGAGTACGATGCTCAATCTGACACCGAAAGAAATGACGCTGGTCGAGTAATAATATGAGGAAAACCGAACCTAAGATTGTCATGGGATACCTAATATGTTTGAGCCCGAGTACGAGGTGGATTAACAGGTGTCTCTTTATCTTTTCTAATCTGTCTCTTATTCTTGGCAGGAGGTATGAGATGTGCACTCGCGCCGTATGTACCCCGGTGAAATTATGAATATTTAATCATTAATTTCACTCAGTATGGACAATTACAGTATCTTATAAGTTTTAACTACACAACGATATTAATAACGGCTTTTATTTACAAATAAGAGTACATGAGAAACAGCAGGGCTGTCATAAAGCAATAATGTAAAGGCCTACTTGGCATTATGTCGGCGAGGATAGAGGGCAGGTGGGTAGGGGAAAGGGGTGCCGTGCGAGGCAACATCAAGCGGTGTCCCTCTTCTCCCGTACGTTCAGACGCTCGTTCGTTCACGGGACTTTTATCGAGCAACACGATCCCCCTGGCCTTATGGAA
Organism: Chionoecetes opilio; assembly: GCA_016584305.1. NCBI lineage: Eukaryota > Metazoa > Arthropoda > Malacostraca > Decapoda > Majidae > Chionoecetes > Chionoecetes opilio. The sequence goes on from JACEEZ010017117.1 coordinate 5,362, forward strand.
GTCTTCCCGATCCTTCCAATCTCGGGTCTAATTGGGAAAATCCATCTCTGGTAAGTCCATCAGCTCGAATAGGGCAACATACTTCAAGCGTGGACGGAATTCTTCGAACTGTCTTCAGGAAGGACTTAGGGGATGACTGTCACCTTCTTTGCGTGAGATGGAGTAGGCTCCTGTTCTTTCATGGCACGCCACCATCAAGCCTTTTTGTGGATGGATTGACCTGGCTGTCAAAATAACTGCCAAACCAACGATTGACTGCCAAGTTACCACCAGGGTGCTGGCGAGTTTTTCGATGCTGCCTTTGGAGATAGCTTCCGTGGATGCTAGAGTACTCGAGCAGGGCATGTCAAGAGTAGGAACGTTTTGGTGCACTTGCTGGTTCGGGCGCTGTATTCCACGCTTTCAAATATACACGACACCAAATATGCACACATCACGGAGTCCCATCTCCCTCTCTCTTGTCAGCTTGAACTGCCTCGGAACATCCAAGTCTTCAAGGAGTAGATACCTTGGACATCCAGCGTGCGTGGTGCATTGGTTCCTGGCACCAATGAATCGTTATACTCTGCAAGGAATGGTTCCACGGAAAATTAGCGCCAATTCCAGGAACTCCTGTAGCATCTCTCGGCTGTCCCTTACCAGTTCCTGTTGGCAAAGGCGGATGGTCGATTCTTTTATTCTACGGAGCTTAGCCTTCATCACTCGATTTCGGTGCCGTTATTTCTCCTTGTCAATGTACGCCCAGCTTTGCCTGGAAACGCTCTGAATAGTTTGAAACCTCTGGAGGAGATGTGGAAGCCCATTGCATAATTGCAAAGACGACACCAATGATGACTCCATAAACATGAGTCTGCAAGCAGTGACGAAGCTCCTACCAAGTCTTTTGCCTCCAAGAGGCACACAAGCAACGGCCAACCTGCGGTGTTTGAGCTGGTTGCTTCTTTTGTGTCGAAGCACCATGGCTTTGTGTTGTCAAGCAATACCCCAATCTTCACGCCTCCGAAACTCTGCAGCCTGAGCCCTTCACCTGAGAAACGTCTTTACCCCGAGGACAAGTATTGGGAGCGCCGATCAATATTCTCTGTTCCTGTCAAACTTGGAAGAAGTTTTCCATCCCAATGACTGACCAATGATTACGCGACCCTTGAGATTCAGCTGCCTTTGAGCTCCGATGCTCCAATCTCATCCGGCGTATGACGATCTGTTTCAAAGGCTAGGTTGTCGATCAGTTCACCCATCCTCTTGACAGTTTCGGCAATGACAAGGTCGCCTTGCGGTCCGAGACATTCGTCCTGTCCAGTGCTGCTGAGAGCTGGGGTGTGTGATGATTTTTTTGGTACCACCTCTTTCTCTTGAGAGAAGTTGAAGCACCAGCAACAGCTCCCGAGTCCTCTTAAGTCACTGATCTTAGGGTTATCTTTTCATACTGAGCTGACTCGCTGCTGGACGAGGCTAGACTCCATGTCGTTCTCTCTGCCGATTGTTTCTCCATGCGGCGGCGCTTTCTGCCATCTTCCTCTGTCTATCAGCTACTCGTTTCTCTTAGGCAAACGTACATTGTCAACACTTGCCATGTACCTCGCCTTCCGTCTTTTTTCACGCTGTGCCACCAAAGAAGTCCTTGTCTCTAGGCGTTGTCACCATGTGAGAGCTTTTGCATGGGCAACATCAAAGAGAATGTCAAGCTCTGAAAACGAAAGCACTCTCGGTGGCTTGTGGTGTAGCAGACAGCCTTCCTTTGTTTTTCTTAGGGAGAACGCCATTTCTCAAATGTCTTTTGTATTTGTTTGGACAGTTTTGATGATTCGCATTGGAATCTTGCCTTCTGCCAAATTTCGGCTATCTCCGATATGGTAGCATCAGAAGGACTGTCGCAAAAACTGGTTCATTAAGTTCAAGATGGTGATGCAAAAATAACCGAGTGCCATCCGCTGCGGAAGGTAGCTTACTACCTAATAATTCGGGCACAGTGTTCCCATCCGGTTACACTTGGTCTTGGGATCTAGTGGCCATGATCATGTTCAGGTAACCTGCAAAACAGAAAATGAACATATTGTTGGAATAGGTATATATGTCCACTCTCACGAAAGCTTGAATTTCAAAGCCTTTTTGTCAGTTTATTCAACAATCAGCATGGTCATCAAAAACATTAATAACATGTATAATAACTATGTACCCATTACACAACAGAGTTTAATAAATGGTCTGAATGCTTCAAAGTCCACGTTCTGAAGTCCACTGCCTCCAAATTTCCAAATCATACATGCCGCAGCCGCCGCCACCACTGAAATACTAAAAAACTTCAAACCTCATTGAGCTACCTCTAAACATTTCTTCAATTGTTCTCATATTTTGTGATCAATTTTATTGTATATATAGAAGAAAACATGAGAGGCGTAAGGACTTTGATATTGTGGAACCTTCGAAAAATAAGGGACCACCCTACTATATATTCTATATCCTAAAACGTCTTTCCTAGGACACCTCAGGAGCCTTTGTCCTAAAACTAAATGTTAAAAGGAAATTTGAACAAATATTGTTATTTTCTTTATTAGAGGTTAAATTATACATACTAATTAGGGTGAGATAGGGGTGTAACGTACTACTAGTGGAATATATCAACAAAAATCAGGTTAACAATTATATTGAAAATTATTGGCAGCAATATATTCCAAGGTACAGAAGTACCTTGTGTGAGTATTTTTAATCAGGTATGAAATTGATATTGGTACTCCGCTAGTGTAGTTTTTGGCACGCTCGGCTCACAAACCGAGAAGTCCCGGGTCGATAACCCGGGCGGAGCGAAGATAGAGTGGGTGCGTCTTTTCTTTAAAAACCGAGACCTGTCCCATCCACCAGCAGGAATGGGTACAGGGTGTAGCCGGGGGCTTTGTGACCCCCCCTCCCGGGGTGGTCGGCTTCCCAAACACTAAGATGCAGCGGAGATACTACGGCTCTGAGGAATTATTCTTAAACAAAACAAAAAAATCGTGTGGAGGGCCACAATTCACCATTTTCCAAAGGGTACGGTCTGTACAGATCACCACACTGTGGTTGGTGATCTATACAAGGCATGGGGAAAGTGATCCATACAGCATATCTGTTTAACAAAAATGTGTACTTAACAGTAAAAAAGAATTATTCCGTAACGTAAATAAATTGATTCAAGAAGAAAAACACAGACTTAATACAAAGACTTGTTACATTTTAACTAGCAAATAAGCACATCATTTATAAACTTAAGTTGTTTGCCATAACTTGCGATCCAATCCAAAATACCTACATGGATTTGCAAGAAAACTCACAAAGTCCCACTGTTATAATCAGACGGGAAAAGAAGCCTGTTCTGGCTGTTCTGTGTACCTCCATATTGAATTTCTTGAGGACATTATTAATTTCACAAATCTAGTTTGCAAATCTAGCGTCTTAGTTTTGATCTCTCACAGGGTTCACCTAGGACCCCTTTCACCATATGCCTAATTAACCAAAAAAAACAAAAATATGACCTGCGAGTCCCGTCCTTCCGCGAATTTTAAACAAGCCTCTCCCGCCTAGCCGATGAGTACTTTTTCTTCTTTTAACATCAATGGCCAACTATTTATTTTCAATAGTATAGAATTATGGCCACTATGTTTACACCCCCCACCTTGTACGATATATACCCATTCTAACTCTCCTGTGATCCAAAAAACGAAATGGCCTACGCCACATAAAACTTTATTTTAGGGGGTCTATGCTTGTTACGGGTAGGGGTTAGGAAATTGTAAAAAAAAAACAGGATGGCCAAACGCCAGGGGCGGATGTATTGGTGGCGGGCCCTAGGTCGGGGGGACGTCGGGGCCCTGGAATGAAATGTGGGGTAAAATTCATCCTTTCCCGCCCTTATTAGGTTTCTTTTTTCGCCAGTTTCACAGATCCCTTCAGATACCTCTAAAACGTACAGTATAAAGTGGGGGAGAGAGGCCCCTTTCAACGCACCACCCCCCCTACAAGTACCACCGGCCAAGGACCCCACAAAAAAAACATTTCTAACCTAACCGCACTACAACCCTAACCAATAACCTCCTAACACGAGATATAAGGGTGGGAAAGGACTACAATTTTACCCAGAGTAGGTTAGTAATTTATTTGTATTATGTAATCTCTCCAACTTATTATTACGTTTTTTTTAGAGGTATCTGAAGGGATTTGTGAAGGTTGGAGAAAATAAAACTACTAATAAGGGGGAAAGGACTCTAGAATTTTACCACATGTTGGTTCAGATTTCATATTAGTTTAATTGAAAACTTTTCCACACATATTTACATGTGTTGGTACATTTGTGGCATATTATGGTTGACCATGCCAATGTAACCGTATTCGCAGCAAAATAAGAAATGTTCAGCATTTCAGATTTTTCATTGAAATTTTTTTTTCCTCTGTGGTGCGGGGCCTTGGGGAGTGGGGCCAGGCCATGGCCTTACTCGGTCCCCCCTTAAATCCGCCACAGGAAACTTTATTATAGGGGGGTGTATGCTGTACGGTAGGAGTTAAGAATTATAAGAAAAAGAAAATGGCCGACGCTATAGAAAACTTTATTTTAGGGGGGTCGGATGCTGTAGAGGTTAATAATTGTCTGAGGAATGGCAAAGTAAAAAAAATACGAAAAAATCAATACCGGTATTTTGGCACGGCAAGTACGGTATACCGGTTGTTGAGGAGTACCCGGTATTCGGCATACGGTATTTTCGATACCGCACAACCATAGTGCACGTAAACAGTTTGAGACCGAGGCTGCTGTCAGGTGTATTGTCGGCCTCATCGTAAACCAATCCATCCATCGGGTATGTTACTACATATCCCCCGTGTGTGTATGTATTATATTTTACGTTTTATAAAGTGTAAAAATGGGGGTACGTTGTACCACATTGCCGTGTCAACAATGTTTTGTATTGTTATAGTTCATTTCCTAATTCCAGTCCTCATACATTGTTTTTGTGTGCAATATTTCACTATTATGGAAACATTACTTAATAAATTAAATATACTTTATTATCTATTAAAAAAGTTAGATTGTGGAGATTATTTTCCATGGTAAATATATGCTTTTATTAATACATGGAGGCTCTGATTTGATTGTTTTAGTGCTTATTAAAATATAAATTGCTACCCTAAACAATTTCCTATTAGATGGATACAGCCCTTGATAGAATCAGTGCAGAGAAGGATGAGCAAAATTATCATGGGATGCATAAGTTTAGTTATGCGAAAGGGATTCGCAGACTATTAAATTCTACACTCACTCGAGAGGCGTAGAGTAAGGGGCGATTTCTGATATAATTTTTAAAAAGGAATCGTCCAGGACCATTTCAACATTCCTGATTTGATGTAGTTAGGAGATAGCCATTATCGAGTTATCAACAGTATGTTGTCACTTTTTGTGATTTGTAGTGATACAATCACCAAACACACTCACCACACACACACACCACACACACACACTCACCACACACACTCACTCACTCACTTTTGTGTGTAAGGGGGTTGTGTGTAAGGGGTTGTGTGTTTAAGGGGTTGTTGTGTGTAAGGGGTTGTTGTGTGTCAGGGGGTTGTTGTGTGTAAGGGGTTGTTGAGTGGGGTCCCACCCTATTGCGGACCGCCGTCACCATGCGGCGCCCGTATGTCCAGATATAGAGGGCAAGTCGCGCGGAGCAAATATGTTATACGTATATGTTTATTGTACGTTTGTTTAACACATATTAAACGATAGTTAAACATAATATATGGCATAAGTTGCGAACCTGACCTCCTCTACCCCTAAAAATTAATAACTAACTAACATCACTATAACCCCCGAAAAGTTACTAACCTAACCTCACTATAAGTTACTAACCTAACCTTACTAAAACCCCTATAAAAGCTTTACACCTACACTCACTATAACCCCCTAAAAGTGACTAACCGAACCTCACTATAACCCCTAAAATTTACGTAACTAACCTCATCTATAACCCTACACATAACCCCCTAAAAATTTACCGAAACAACATCACCATAACCCCCTAAAACTTACTTATATTGGCCGTAGTGCGGCCGCATGGGGCCCGCGGCCGGCATTGGGGATACACCGTGAGTGATAAGGCGGGTTGTTGTGTGTATAAGGGGTTGTTGTGTAAAGGTTGTTGTGGTTAAGGGGTTGTTGTGTGTAAGGGGGTTGTGTTTTGCCGCTAACATATGTTCCCGCATCGTATGCTGGTCTGAGGTTCGTTTTCCTCATAGTCATACCGCAAAGCAGCGTTCATTTATTTCCGGTCTCAGATGAGCAATCGTACTCTAGATCGTGTCACCGCGACAGATTCCATGTCTGACACGACCGTATAATCGCTTCATCATAAACATTTGCCGACAAGGTGTCAAGACAGTGTTTACATTGGAGCGTTCCTCCTCTGACGTCATCAATAAACATTTAGTAACCTGGTGGGATATTTTTTTTATTCGTGCACTTTTACAAAAGTAGTTTTTTAACGGAAAATAAGGCCCGTGAAATAAATTATTTTTGGTGTATTAGGAGTTTTGAATGTCATTAACATTAATTAGACAAAAAAAAGGGTCTGGACGATACTTTAAAGTGGTTGGTTAAAGGGATTTACAACAAAGGATATTTAGGAAAATGTTCTTACGGCTAGTAATCAGGGTAGAACAATAAGTAACAATTCAGCTGGAAAAAAGCGTTAAATTTAAAAGGAAATAGGGAAAAAACTGCGTTCACGAATAGGGTAGTAAGTTTATTAGAATGGATCAGTAGACGGTAGTAGTGCGGAGTCAATAAGGAGCTTTAACACCACCATACAGGCAGTTGCGTGGAAACAAACAACTCTGAGTCATCAATCTCTTCTATGAATGCCAAAACAGCTGATGAGATGTTAAGTAGCAAACCCATGGAGGTAAGCGTCTTTCAATGCGCCCCCCTGATCATGCTCAACTCTTCCGACATGAACAGCAGGACTTGCGTGTGGACTATTTGTTAGTCAGTATACGCTTCCTGCGAAGGTTTTGTACAATGCATATGCGGGGTCACTTGATGGGGACGGGGCGGGTTCTTTTGATATGCGCTGCTTTCAGAACGAAATCGGCAGTTCCTGGCTTTGGCAAATGTATAGCCAACTTAGATTGCCACGAGGTGCTGATGTCAGCCGCTTCCATCCAAAAGGGTCACCCAGCACTTTAAAGCAACTGTCATCTTGAGAATTAGTAGGACACACCCAGCATGACACGAAGAAACTTAACCGTATCGTTCTAGAATACATCCACTGTATTTGCTTTGCTATCATGAACAACAGCTGATCGAATACAATGACAGGAGTTATCAGGATCAGGATTCACAGTGTGGTCACTACATCATGGAGTGCCTGAATCATTGCCACGGATTTTTTGGATTCATCAGGGAATAGTGATAGTAGGCCTCTGGACGTCGTGCGGGCCGTGATTGTCACTAGCTGTGTAAGAATTTATCTGCGTTGTATGTGCCCATGGTACTTGCACATCCTTATCGACTTGATGGTGTTTGGGTCGTCAATAAAAAATGCTGACGTGATCACTCACAATTTTACTTTCTTGCACTTTCTCCAGACAGCCGACTACATTTCTCTGAACTAGGTTACATACTTCTGAAACAGGAGGGTGTTTCGTTTACTGCTGTCAAACTGCCGGTACAAATGTGCAGTTTTCCGGCAGCCTATTGGACTTTCTTGCCAGACTTGGTGACAGATATGCTCGTTTGCTTAATCCCGCAATCTGATACGTCAGTGTGTTGAAAAACAATGAGATGACAGTCCCATGGTTAGGATCCATGTGCAGTAGTTGCTGATGCGTCGTGTGGTCAAAATGTTGTCGACTGTGACCGCTGTGAACATACAGTCGTTGAGTGGTAGGTGGGTGGGCAATCGGTTCCAATGCTCTCAAAACGGTTAATGACAGATTACCTAGATCGGCAGACATGCAAGCACACGCCATATGTGACTTATATCCAAAGCTATGAAAATTGTTCAACTAAGTCTCTGACTAGCTCCTACCGTAGATAACCTAAAGTCGCCAAAGGGCACCCGTTTCTTTTCCATTTACCCAGACGTCTGGTGGCGTTAATACTTATATTCTACATCACATGATTTCAGGAAAGTTAGAAGGAGCTCTCGGAGAGTCTGTCATTCTGTGTCTCTCGTGTCATTATTAGGCTATAAATGAACAATTACAAAAAATAAAAAACCGAAGTCGGGGACGTGGTATACTACTACAGTAAGATCGCCAGCTAGTGTTTTACCAATACTTAAGTGCCACTCTGGGAAAATTCGAGCTAAAGTAAAACAAGTGAATCAAATAGATTTATGTCTTAGAAAAAACCTCTCTCATATACATATACGCGGCTAAAAATATGTTTTCGCCACGCATAACAGAGCGCTCCCATACAAGAAATTCAGAAAATGTAATCGATGGCTGGCCACCCATTATGGAGATAAAGAGGACTAATGTCAATGCGCGTATGTCAATTACTCGCGGAAGGTAAGGACGTCTGTGCTTTAAACAAGCTGCATAGTAGGATATGTCTCGAAAGTCACTAGCTGCTTTAATATATATAATATATATATATATATTATAATATATATATATATATAGATATATAGATCTATAGAATAGATATATCATCACACCACAACACATACCGTCAACCAACAGGTAGTCGCCCACTGCCCACTAATTGTCGCCAGGCGTCTCTATTACGAATTTTGCATCACTAATACTGTATGTGTTGCCACTGAAGAGGGATGCACAGTAGTTAATATTATGTACCTGTCTTCAGTGGCACATTACCATAGGGGTGGAGCAAAAAAATGACCGTTTTTGCATTTTGCTGTGATCAGTTTGGAATAGTGGGGGGAATTATGTGAAAATGGAGTTATATTCACTAACAAAAACATGATGTCTCTTGCGAATTTTTTTAAGGGTGCCCGAGATGTCAAAGATTTGGTTTTATGACAAAAATTAAATAAATTATATCTTAAAATATCAAAATATATTTTTTTCGTGAATATGTTGTTGGACTAGCATGGGAAAAGTGTCACGAAACATGCTTTGGAATTAGAAATCGTACAAATTTCTACGCAGATTTTTTTGAGGCCCCAGAGGGGTGGAAAATCTTAGATTTATTTCGAAAAAAAATGAGGTTTTTTTAATACATTGAATATTGTTGTTTGATTCGAATTTTAATTATTCCAACACTAACTAAGATATATTGGCGTGCCCCAATACACTTCAAATAATAAAGAAACCATCAAACCGACCACACTTCCAGCAGAACAACGTCAGAGCTACATTTCTGCCTTCACACCGTTATATTATGTGTTGGGGAACACTCTAAATATTAATATATTGGTTCCCAATACTTTTTGTATCCTATGTTAGGGTCATCTGCAGGCATATTTTCGGTATTCCGAACTAATAAAAGTAATTGAAAAGTTAAACCATTTTTTTTAGAAATGGATAATTTTTTTACATATTTCGATTTTATCAGCACTTGGGGAACCTGATGATATTGGATATTCACACCCGTGAACTTTTTTTCCTTTAAATTGGGTTACATTGGCACACTTTCCCAAATATTTCTGAGTCATTTATATAAAAAAGGTTTTTCGCTCCACCTTAACATACAAGTCTGCAAGATGGCCTAAAATTCGTAATATTCGCCTGGCAACATTAATGCCAGTGGCGACTTTAGTGTTATTGACGGGGTACAAAGTTTATCTTCTTTGAAAACATATCACTACGGGAATCTATACATCAGGTTATGATGTACATATCACATAATAAAGGATTTGAAATGTTGTCCTAGCCAATAATGAAAATCAATATGTACCATATATATATATATAATAATATATATATATATATTATATATATATATATATAATATATATATATATATATATATATATATATATATATTAGGGTGGTCCTTAAAAGACCTAATTTTTTAAATGTTGAATTTGTTGTGTCCCGGGTGTCTAAAATTGGTTACTTGGGTGTAAAAAACAAGACAGAAAGTTTACAGAGCGATTTGTCAATTATTCGAACAGGCGCTGCCAATCAAATATATATGATATTATATATATATATAACTATATAGGCTACATAGGGCCTTTTCGTATATATATAGTAATCCCGCGGGTCCACCTCTCCCTAGAAGTAGTAGCCGGCCTAGCGGGGGTTTCATGGCGACCATCGACCACTCATTGTTGCCCACTTAGGTGCTGCTCCACCATGGCTCTTCTTCGTACTTACATGCGGGCCCCTCCAAGCTTCACTCGAAATGGATGGGACCCTTTCACAGTTGTCCGCCATTCAAATGCTTGACCAGGTATGTTATGCCACAGGACATGGGGACCGCACAGTTTATGTGCGGATGGATGCAAAAAGCCTACACCGAGCGTCCCGATCCCACCGCCTTGTTCTTAAACACTCCGCCCTTACAGGTGGTGCCTCGTCCGCATGTCCTCCACCGCCTCAGAATCTTCTTGACCCTGCGCTTTAATGCCGGCCTTGGACGCAAATAGCCAAGCACGGACCGAGGACGGCCGTCTTCGTCTCGGAAGGGGGTAATGTGAGGGCCGAACGGAAAGCGAAGGAAAGGAAGGGAGAGGAGGATAGAATAATAGGGAAGGAGAAGAATCTCTGATTGCAGTAGTGGAGGCGAGAGGCGGACGATGGTTTTCTCTGATTGCAACTTTTCCTTATCAGTACACGCGAAGGGGTTGGGCAGCTCCATCTGCAAAGTCGCTGACGATTAGGTATTCTGGCCAACCCCAGCATGAACGTCCGCGAGGGGAGGGGAGAGAGTGAGAGAGGGTGAGGAGGGTGATGAGATGAGTGATAGAGGGTGAGGAGAGTGAAAAAGGCGAGGAGGAAGGATGAATAACGCGATTCTACAACTCTATCTCCTCGCCCGGCACTTGCACATCACTTCATAGCGTCAGACTGATAGGACCTTTGGCCGTGCCAACCCACACACGGGGGGGTCTCTTCCTGAAGACAGGGGATGAGAGATCAGAATTCTATATACTCTCCGGTGTGGCCACACGTTCTGTCTGGGTCGCGGTGACCTCTTTTACGAGACTTGTGGATTTAGTGAAGGAAGGAGAATACTTTGACTTTCCCAGAACAACAAGAATATAAACTGTGTCCCTTTGTGAGTGGCGGGACTCAGCTTGCTCCTGTGAGCTACAAGGAGGCCGCCAACCCGGCACTGCCTCTGCCCCGTGGAGGCAGGTGAAACTCTACGGGCCACGACGGCCGGGTTTAACACCTGCATGGTAGCTCATCGCTGTGGCCCTTCAGGGCCCAGGAGCAGGACGATGGACGACAAGCAGGAATGAGGAACCCTCGGACACATCCCGATATACAAGGAGCCTACGCAGCAGCTGGTGACGTATTGCATATGATTGAGTGCATGATAGGGCAGGCGTTTAAGGATGCCCCTGGATGACCTGTATCCCCCCAAAGCCAGGGAATCTAGGGGGGACAGGGACGGGTCCACCCCGGCATAGCCGGGGATATTGATAGCATGGGGAACCCAAGAGCCCCGTATCTCGCCGTACACGGCCGGGCACTGCCCGCTTACCTCATTACCTGGAGATACGCCCAAACTGTGTGTCACCAGAGCAGGTAGTTCTTTGGTGCCAGGTGTGGTCTATTGTGTTGTGTCATGCTCACTTTATACCCGACCCCACCCCCCCCCCCGCGACCGATTGTGATAGAAACACAATAGCGGGTTGGGGGTGCCGCTAAAACAGGAGCTATATCAACACCCCCCCGTTGAGCCCGGGCACGCAATTTCCTTTCCCCTTCGGGAGTAGGGCGGCGTGGGGATTAACATATGTAAGATGGTATAAAACAAAAAGAGGAGAGAGAGAGGAAGAAAAAACATTATCAATTTTATTCGAGACACCTCTCATACCCTGCCAGAGAAGAGGGGACGCTGTTGTTACCGTCCGGACTCATTGATAAAATCTGTGCACAAGATCAAGCATAGAAGAAAATCGAAGTAAGGTTGATTGCTAACACCGTTATACTACACAGAATCGACGAGGAGTGGAATTGAAAAGTAGCAAACTAATAACGTAAACAGCAAATGGTGGAATCAGGCCAAAGCCTCAACAACTAAAAGCTACCAAACTCCTCCGTCTGGCCCCAATCAGCCGCCTCACTTCTGGCTACTACCCTCTACGTCTGCTTGCCAACCAAGGATGCTCCTACTTTGGCGCTAGTGTTCCGATTACTAGTACCCCGGCCTTGGCATTCAGGGGGCAACATTCAGAGACGCTAACGTCCATGGCTAAACAACCTAGCGATTGCCATCAGCTGTTTTGGTATTCTGCGTGGATATTGCGACGTACTTAAAGACGTTAAGCTGTCAAAAACAGGCGACTGCCTAGAGGGGGTGTGGAGGGACGCAATATACATAAAAATACTCCAAAATTGCGTCTATATGTGTGTTCTGATCAAGAACTGAAACAGGGCAAGTATACAAACGAAATAGGCCATATAACAAACCCAGCGATTGTGGTGATAATGTTTTGGTGTGATGAGATAAGAGTTGGTGAGCTGTGCCGGCATCTCACCCGCGCGGGGTAGCGACCTACGATGCAAGACAACACCAGCAATAAAGCTAGAATATTATCTCCTCTAGTAGGACTTGATGGCTTGACTTAGGGAAGTTATCCTGAATTATATGTAACTATTCTCTGCATCGTGTCACCTATGATTAAATCCCAGGTCTTATAATTCCTAGATTAAAATCTCCACCACGCATAATCGATTATATCTGCAGGCCTTGGTTTATTTCTTCCAATATAGGAGCTTGAATCCTCTTTACTAAGTTTGGAGGCCTATACCCTACACCCAAAACCATTTCTCAGTTCCCTCCGTAACCTCTACCATATAGACTCTATGCTGATCAATGTTTTTATAAACATGTTAACCCAACACTGCAAGCATCTCTTGCAAAGCGCAAACTCCTCATCGTCTGCCTACTACTGTCCTTGTGACATAAACTTATACCAGCTATCTCGACTTCCGGATCGGAATACCTTTCCCTGACATATTTCAACATGTTTCCTGTTATGCTATATATCAAAATCCTCTACACTATTATTCCTCTCAGGAAATCTATCTTTTTTTTAAATAATCCTACAGTTTGTTATAGTAAACCTTCAAGCAACTCCTCTTTTTTTTGTCAATTTCCCTTTATCTCTTAACTAAACCCCTCCTCTCTCTCTTACGAATCACTTTAGATTCCCTGCCTTCTGAAACTCCTCCTAGTGTCGCAAGTTTCCTTTACCCGACCCCGTGTCTAAACCCGGTTCTCTATCTTAAAAAAGCCGTGCAGTGCATCTGCCTCCTTCAAGGGATTCAGACAAGATCTGAACTCCTTTCCTCGAAAAGTTGCACCGTCCCTGCGGTATAGGAGGTGGTTATGCCCGAAAAAGAGGTCCAGCTGTCGACAAAGGCCCAACCATTGGCTTTGCAATGACCAGTGCCAGCCGGCAATTCACCTCAATAGCCCTGGAGTACCACATGTCGTAACAAAGCGTCTGGAGGACACCCCCCACACACACAGGTGAACCCACCCGTCCCTAACTTTTAACACAGCTTCCTTGAAACCGCCCCGTAGCAATTCCTCGCTTCTTACACACTCAACATTATTTCCCCCAGCGCTAGGCCAGACGATGGGCTTTTTCCCTTGCGTCGCCAGCACTCAACTATCTTGTCACTACCATAACCATCCCCCTTCCCTGGGTAACTCACTGACTTCATGCGCATCCCTTCTCGTCACAGAACCTGCTGTCAAGATGCCTAACCTGACTGTCACCAACAACCAAGATTTTACATTAGGGTTAATGATGTATCTCTTACCTTCCTAACCTCAGTATCCATCCTATTGCCAGTCCGAGAGTACCTGAAAAAAAAAAATGGAGTGTGCGTGCCACAAAAGATGAGTCATTGTTTACCTTTTTATCCTTGCGGGGCGGGCTCCAATGAATCAACTACCTTCAAAACACGAATCCCTGGTGACGTTACTAGGAACCTGAGTAGTCGCTTGATTCCACAATCTCGCTCTGTACCCTACAGCAACATCACTCGCATGTGCCCCTCCACTCGCTCCAATTGGACCTTCCACCTCCACCACTTAGAGAACAGATCTCTATGTCCTGCTTCGTCAAACGCTTTTCAATTCGCACTTCACTTGCAAAGCTCCTTTCAGGTCTCGATCGCCTCCAGAATGTCTTAAGCGCCGCAACCACACCATTCACTACACTCTCCCTCGACCCTTCTACCTCCCTAACCTCAGCTCTTCAATTCATACCACTCTCAACCCCAGCAACAACACACAACACCAACTTCACTCCGGCCCTCCACAACCACTCCCATCACAGACTAGCCATTCTAATCCTGAGCAGCTAAACCAAAGCACAACCTCACTTCACGGAGACGACAGGTTCGACTGTCGACTCTCTCTCTCTCTCTCTCTCTCTCTCTCTCTAAGAGAGACGGAGAGAGAAAGAGAGAGATGTGAGAGAGAGGAGGAGGGAAGGAAGGAAGAGAGGGATGGAAGGAAGAAAGGAAGAAGAAAAAGAAGGAAGGAAGGAAATAAGGGAGGAAGGAAGGAAGGAAGAGAGAGATGGAAGGAAGGAAGGATAGAAGGCAGAAAGGAAGGAAGGAAGGAAGAAAGGAAGGAAGAAGGAAGGGAAGAGAGGGAAGGAAGGAAGGAAGGAAGGAAGGAAGGAAGGAAGGGAGAGAGAGGAGAGAGAGAGGGGAGGATGAGAGAGAGAAGACCGAGAGAGAGAGAGAGAGAGAGATTGTGTAGAGTGGTAGAATGATTAGAAAACACACAAGTGATAATTTGGGACTACTACTCTCATTAGTTCCATGATTTTTTAGGGGGCCGCCAGATTTTTCCACGCTCATGGGTACTCGCTGAGCCAATTTGGTGACCGTTCGAATGTGGTCTAGGGGCACTAAGGAGGCTGAGGGGGCGTGGGTTCCAGGAGATGGGAGTGCATAGAGGTCTGATACGAGTTGTGAGGGGTTGTGCGAGCCTACGAGCCGAGCTACGTTTACGCAAATTCGCAAACTTTTGTGTTTTGACGCGCAAAAGAATTTCATTGTAAACGTGCGTAAATTGTTGTTTTTCGACTGATATCGTCAAGATAAGTAACTAGGAGTAGATAACACACACACACACACACACACACACACACACACACACACACACACACACACACACATCGAGCGGAGGACCATTCGAGCGAATGGTTATTCTTATACAGGTTGCATCATTATGTGTCTGAAGGGGCATATATTCTACTGCAGGCACGGAGTAGGTGGCCAGTTGATATATCTTTGTTTTTTTAGCGTTGCCACAGCCTATCAAGCTTTGCCTGGACTTGCTTGTATACTTTTCGTGTTGATCTGGATAGCTTGTTCTGGGCAACAAGCTGGGTCTCCAGAGTGACTACCTTGGCCTCTCTGTGCAGCCCCCTGTGTTTTTTTCTGAATATTTATATATCTGATACATCAACATACTCTTGATCATTAGCATCAGGTTACTCCGGTTGATGAGCGTATAATGCGGGTGAGGATGAAACACTCTGGGTTTCATGTCTCTTGTTGCAGTGTACGCTCCTACCGAGATGCGTAAAACAGAAGAGAAGGAGATGTTCTACGCCAAACTCGACTCTGTATTAGACCAGTGTCCTCCTCGGGACACACTCATTGTCTTGAGCGACTTCAATGCTGTACTACTGCACTGTGAGAGATGGTACGAGTATGTGTTGGTCCCCATGGCATCCGGTACCAGAAAACACCAACAGTGTCTCTGCTTCTGAACTTTGCAAGGTCCAGAAGGTTGAGAAATTGCAAGGTTTTGTGTATCAGAGACCAGAGCTGCCACCGATGGACAGGTATAGTAATGCGGAGGGGTAGCTAAGGAGATCGACTCACAACCTCGTTAGTACTCGTTGGAGGATCCCAGAATGCAGGGTTTACGGTAGTGCTGAGATCTTTGGAACAGCTCACAGACTTGTTGTTGCTACACTTAAGCTTCATGTCAAGTCTAGAAGAACTCAAGAAGGGTAACCATACTGTGTTTCATATTGAGAAAACTGAAGGACTTGACATGTGCTCTCATGAGTATGCGGTGCAGTCTCAAATGGTTTGATGTGCTCGGTGCTCACGGGATCCTGTGAGAACTGTGGGGATACCTTCAAAACGTGAAACTATACAGGATGCCAAGGAGGTAATTGGGGAGCGCCCGAGGTCAAGCGTGGTTTTTGTCTCGACGGGGAGATGCTGGAGAAAAATCGAGGAGAGTCGCCGCGCCAGACGGGCGGGGAACCGGGACCGCACAGGCTATGCCGCCGGACTAGAAACACTCCTGAGAGAGGGAACAAGGAGAGGTATGTTCAGGAGTCTCGCCGAGGTGATTCGAGGTCATTTGAACGGCTAAATGACTCCGAAACCCGCCTACCGAGCCCTGAGAAGCTCCGTTCCAAGTCTCCTTTCGGGCGAGTGCTATTTCGAACAGCAGCATGGGAGCCTCGTGTCGGACATTGGATGAGGCTGCTGAGTACTTTGGGCAGTGTTCACGGTGGACCCTCCAACTGGAGCAGCTTCACACCACTGGGTTACAGGCAGTGGATGCCGATCCTCCATTGACTGGAAACCCACCCTCTCTAACGAAGTGACGAGAGGCTGTAGAAAGTTGAAGGGTGGAAAGGCAGCTGGTGTTTGTAATATCATCGGAGCTCCTCAACGATGGGGTGAGGCCATGAGCGCGGGTTGCATGCTGTCCTGGACTGCCGTGTGGCAATCAGGTACCATCCTCTGACTGGAAAAGGGGGGCTGGTGCGTCATATCTGGAAAGGGAAAGGGGGACCTTCAGGCTGCAACAATACCGCCCCCCCCCCCCCCCTGGTGTATACACCTGCTTCAGCGTTACCAGGCAAGGTGCTTGCCCATCTATTGCTGACACGAATTCGCAGTCATCGGTGAAGCATCAGAGACCTCAGCAGTCTGGGGTTCACGCCTGGTAAGTCAACAACGGACCGTATCCTAGCGCTTCGTGTTCGGTGGAACGCCGACGTGAGTTTCGACAGGGGATGCTTGCAGCATATGGGATCTCAAGAAGGCGTTTGATCAGTGCATCGCTGAGTCACTCTGGGATATTCTGCGACTTGAGGGAATTTCCTGCAAGGACTATTGGTTAGATAACTGTCGGAATTCTGGGACTGAGAGGCTGCGAAGGTGTGGGTGGCAGGTGTATCCAGCTTCGTTCTGTGAATACAGGAGGTGAGGCCGGGGTGCGTCCTTGCCCCATCACTTTTCAACGCCGGTATGGACTGGGTATTGGACAAGGTTGTAGATTTCAAAAGTGATTGTGGAGCATCTCGGCACACCAAGATCCGATGATCTTGCTTTTGCGATGATGCAGGAATCTTGCGAGTCACTGGAGGTCCCCTGGCTAGAGTCTTGAGGCGCAGAACTGCACACGAGGAGGCATAAGCCTTTGGACTTGAGAGTCTCTGGCCTCAAGACCAAGTCCAGGTGTTTGGAGACTTACTAGATGAAGCATTACAGTTGTTTCAGCGTGTGGCGAGGACATAGATCTTGGAAAGTTTTACATACCTGGTAGCGCAGTCGCCATAATGCCGGCGGGGTCAAGTCAAAGAAGCCTTACGGAGGATGGCATAGCCCACGGTGTTATGGACTCGCTCAGCGGAGTATTTGGCGTTGTCTGTACTGTGAAGGAGGGCAAAGATCCGGATCTTCAAGTCGCTTGTGATCCTGTCTACTTTATGGTGTGAGACATGGACACTAATATAGTGACTTGAAGAGGACGAATCAAGCCTTTGGTAATAAGTGTTCTTCGCAGATCATGCGGGTATCGCTGAGATGATTACGTGTCAAATCAGCGATTTTGCACCGTGAGATGGAATCGAGGGCCTATTCCTGATAGTCCGTCAGCGCCAACTTCGGCTATATGGGATGTGGCACGCTTTACCCTGGAAACCGATCCTTCCCATCGGGTTGTATCTGTAAGAGGACTAATCCGGAGTTGGAGGAAGGCCAAGGGGGCGACTCCCACAAGGCCTTGGCTTGGGGAAAGTTGAGTGCCTGTCGAGAGCTGTGGTATGGGAAAGGAGCCTGAATGGGAACTCGCGCGCTGGTGACCTCCGGGAGTGCGTGGTTAGGGTGGGCGAGGCGACGCGCCCCCCCGGCGTTGCCCCCAATGATTGATTGATAGCATTGGAATAAGTCCTTCGAAAAAGTGACATAATCCTCTGTGGGTCTTAACACTCATAGCAACAGTAAGTGTTATTATATGATTATTGCATGAATGCACGGAACATACTAATGTATTTTCTAAAACTCTTGGTTGCAAGTCACTCACGCACAGCTATTTTATATCCTCCTCTGATCCACGGCAGCTGTAGTAGGGAGAGTAAACTGTGCTTTGACAGTCTCTCTGAGCTCTCTCCTTAAGGACATTAGAAAGTTAGAGAGAGGTATGAATAGGGTGTGGGGCCTTGGAGGGGTGGGCATGACCCCAGGTCAATTATAATTAATCATCCCCATAGGGATTGGCAGTAGGATGTGACCTCCGTGAGAGGTCACGGCTGAGGTCCTAAATACAGGTCAAAGTACCAGTCGTGATAATCCTCCTTGATGGTAATGTGTGATAATCCTCTTGAAGATTATCAGAAACGGTGCAAATGTGTCATGTGCTTCGAAGACAATCAACACAAAATCCGCAACGAAGAAACACAGGCCAAAAATCCGCCAACCGTTTTTTTTTAGGGGGCCAGGCTGCCATGGCCCTACTATGGATTTAATATATCTAATATATATATATATATATATTGGCGCGCCCCACCTTCAATTTTCCCCCCCTTATCCCTCGTATCACTAGTAGTTTTGTGGGTAGGGGTGGTGGGATGGATAGGGGATACTTACTAAAAATTATATATTACACGGGAGGGAGGGAGGGAGGGAGGGAGGGAGGGAGGGAGGGAGGGTAGGGAGGGGAGGGAGAGATGGATTGAGGGAGGGAGGGAGGGAGAGAGATGAGAGAGAGAGAGAGGAGAGAGGAGAGAGGAGAGGAGAAGAGAGACGAGAGTAGATGAGAGAACGAGAGAGAGAGATGGAGAGAGAGAGACGGGGAGAGAGAGAGAGAGAGGGAGAGAGAACTGCGAAGAGAGAGAGAGAGCCAGCCAGCCACGTGGTGACGGAGACACAAAACACACAACACCTGTGCGTGTTTGTCGTTAAATTTGGGTTAGCGTTCACGGAAGCGGTGGGACGGGGTGGTGGGGAGGGACAAAAAGACACGTTTGAAGGCGTGGGACGGCGTGGTAGGGGAGGGGGTGGTAAGTCAGGACTCTCCACATTTAAGTTAATCATAGAAAACGCAACAAGTTTGTTTCTCTGGTAGAGGGAAAAAAAAAAAAATACAGACATATATTTGCAATGGTAGTTTAAGATCATTGATTGTTTATGATTGACTAAAAGTATAATGAAAACGAAATTGTAATTGTATATTGGAGTATCATTTAGTGTACGTGTGTGTGTTGTGTGTTGTGTGGTGTGGGTTGAGTAGTAACAAGGGTGAGATAGATGGATTGGTGCGGCAAAATGTATCCCTTGGAGAATTAAGGTGTGAAATTCTGAGGCAGGCCTATCAAGCCTCCCTCCTCCATCTCACCAAACCCTTACCCCATCCACCCTAAACTGCTTTTGATAGAATTCTACTACGACTGCTAAGTATTATTAATAAAAACAATAATAATTACAAAAATAATAGTAATATATGATGATAATGAGAGAGAGAGAGAGAGAAGAGAGACTGACGGGAGAGAGAGAGGAAGAGAGAGAGAGACGATGAGGAGAGAGATTGACGAGAGAGAGATCTGAGAGAGAGGAGAGTATGAGACGATGTAGAGAGTGAGAGAGGATGGAGAGAAAGAGGAGAGAGAGAGAGAGAGCCGAAGAGAGAAGAGAGAGAGAGAGAGGGGGGGGGAGGAATATCGTCGTTAGTCCGTCACTCAGACCCAGGGCATGTAGTTTTTGTTACGGTACATACGGTAATTTAAGGGCTAAAAAAAAAAAAAAAAAAAATAGAAAAAAAAAAAAAAACACAAAAAAAAAAAAAAAAAATAAAAAAAATAATAAAGAAAAAGTACGGTCCGATATGTTTGTATGATAGTGTATGATATGATAGCTCGGTTTACGGACGAAAGTTTCGATTTTTATTTTAAAATTATGTATATTAATATATTAGATATAGATGTTTATAAAAAATTCTTAGACTATTATAGATAATATATAATATAATATATATATATATATAATATTGATATATATATATATATATAATAATAATATAATAATATAATATAATATATATATATAATCACTTCACTCAACGCGGTCATGGTGAGGAGGAGTAAGGTGAGGGCGTGGGTGGGTGGGTGAGTGAAGGCGGGGATGGACTCACGAAGCTATTGTGAATTATCCTCCTACACGCCACTGGTGGAAGCCTCAGTCCTCGAGTCTCTCTCTCTAAATTGAAGTTAAGAGGTGAATGGTGTCCTTATTGCATGCTGTAAAAATAATCATTATGGATGTCTATGGATTGAACTCCTAAGCACAGAAGGTTATTTAATCATTGTGATAATCCTGACGGTAATTTGTGATTCTTCTAATATCTGGTTGTTGTTTGAGCAATCAACCAAATCGCAACATATATACCCACGTCACGTTGTTTTTTAGGGCACTGCTGCATGGCCTCTCTCCCATCCTTATAGTTTGAAATTAGAAATGTTAATATTGACCTTATATCATGATCCAGTCAATTAATTAACCCTCCCTGATCTCATCCAACTTCCTCCTCTACTCCTCTACGTCCTAACGCTCTATCCATCTATAATCTTCCTGACGTAATTTTGTGATAATCCCCTTAAGATTATCATACGGAGTGAATGTGTAGTCTTTCGAAGAGAATCACAAATGAAGAAGTAAGAAAGGCAAAAAGCAACGATTTATTATTATCATGTATGCTATTATACTATATTTCAAAATAAATTAAATATATATATATATATATATATATATAGTATAATATATAATTATCTTCATATCTCATTCTACTTTCTTACTCCTCCCTTATCTACTCTCTCTATATATATATATATATATATATATATATAATATATATATATATAGAGAAGAGAGAGAGAGAGAGATATATATGATTAATGATAGAAATATAGAGAGAGAGAGAGAGAGAGAGGATGAGAGAGATATTGATATGATATTATTATGGCATGTAGTTTTGACTATGAACATATTACATATAGGATGAAAGCTAGGTACATAATGCATAGAGTTTTATAGGATGAATATAATACATATATAACATACAAGGACTGGTCAGGCACATTTATGAAAATTATGCACTTTTACTGGGATGATAAGGAAGTAACAATAGTAACAATCATGCTTAATTGCATAAAAATAAAAAATCTTAATGAACCATAAAAAAAAAACACTGATATGTTGTAATAGTAGTTTTAATTGTGATGTAGTGTAAGCAATGCTCGGTTCATCAAGTTACGTGATGAAGATTTTAAGTTTTCTCATAATAAAATGTTCTAGTAAGTTGTTGCACTTATTAGTTCCCTCCTTGACAAATACTCTGTTGTGCATGTAGTCCTTGATCATGCTTATATAAATCATGTGGTCTCGGGTAATTTTTATTGCTCTATAAGCCAAGTTAAAGGTAAAGATGATGGATTATGTCGAAAGATTGGTTGGAAGATATGATATCCTGGAGCTTAATAACTTGAAGTCCTCGGAAATACAGGTTTTAGGTCATACAACGATCTTTTACAAGAACATACACGTTACATACTTTTTCTGACTAATTACAGAGGCGTCAATGCAAGGTTGTACTAGGCACCTCCCCATAAAGATGAACAATATAAAAGATGTGGAATATTAGGGTAAAATAAACTTGTAGTAAACATTTTAACATTAAATTAGTGCCTTAGTCTGTAAAGTATCCCTGTGTATAACGATATCTAGATTTCACCATATCAATATGTTCTTTCCATTTCAACTTACTATCTATATTATCCCTAGAATTTAAAT
>JACEEZ010017119.1:0-25000 GCA_016584305.1 Chionoecetes opilio
ACACAAACACAACACACACAACAAACAACAAAGATAAAAGTTAAGTTGAAACTACATGTGTGTGTGTGTGTTTGTTAATGTCTTCAATGCTACCACAGATCCAAGAATCCTCCACCCCTCCCTCTCTTCCACGAAATCTTTACATATTCCCCTCGAAACACTGACTAGCTTTTATGACCCAAGGACTCGAATCAAAATCCAGGTCTCAGCCAGGCACCCGGGATGACCTTTGACCTGGGCCTTCAGAAGCACAAGAGCCAATTGATTCTGGCCTGGCGCTCCCTCCCCCTCGTACACGCATTGTAATGGTATATCCTTTCATTCCCTCCCTTTTCCTGTTCCTATCCCTCCTTCACTTTTTAGTTTCCCCTTGGCATTTTCATCTCACTCACTCCCTTCTTTGGTATCAGGAGCAAGGCAGAATCTTTTTGTCCCGCGCTGATAAGAAGGATGCGTCACTCTGGTCGCGAGGTTGCGTATCGGGTTTTATGTTGTCGCCTGAAAGACATACACGGTTTATGATCATCTACACGGTTTATGATCGTCTGGGTCCGCCGTGTTTGCCTCTTGACGTGTAAGGACGAAGCTCTTGGGTTCAGGTATTTTCTTCCCGTTTTCTTTTAGTTCTTTGAGATAGCAAAAAAATGTCTACCTTGGCGTTACGAATCTTATGGTATAAATCTGGATGTTGTTTTTTCCCCCTTTTTATTACGGTATCGTTGATTTTATGGCATTACTCCTGTTTTTTAAATATTTTCATTCCAATATTGATGACAGCATCTCTTAAACCATCCTCTTTTTAATTTATTTATAGCTAAACAATATCAAAATATATAAGTAAAATAAAACTGTTTACTCTCTCTCTCTCTCTCACTTTCTCTCTCTCTCTCTCTCTCTCTCTCTCTCTCTCTCTCTCTCTCTCTCTCTCTCTCTCTCTCTCTCTCCTCTCTCTCTCCTCTCTCTCTCTCTCTCTCTCTCTCTCTCTCTCTCTCTCTCTCTCTCTCTCTCTCTCTCTCTCTCTCTCTCTCTCGCTCTCTCGCTCTCTCTCTCTCCCCCCCCCTCGTGCACTGCACCCCAGCTAAACACACCCTCTCGGGATCTGTCGGGACACGCCTGATAGTGGTGGTGATGACCGCGGCCTTAATTAAGTTCCTTGGCTAAACCTTGACGTCCTGATTACATGAACATTAAAGGACCTTGAGACCTGCCCTCCACGCTAACAAATGATGCTCATATCCGACCTTTCCATCAGAGTCCTTTCTTCACCTACGCGTTAGTGCTCGAAGATATATAGAAGCCAATCAATATTTAAGGAGATTGAAACATATCTTATAGCTCTCCCTTCTCGACTTCAGTATTTTTTGCGTAGTTTTCTATCTTAAATAATATATAATCCATCCATCCCGGTAAAAAAAAAAATAGAGCTATACCATAAAAATCGTAATGCTATGGTAGACTTTATTTTCCACGTTAAAGAACTATGTCTCATATGGCGAAGGTGATGCACGCACTCTTGTTTTCACACTCACATACCCTTCCCCACCTCTTCCTATCGTACTGCTTGGCATATCCCTGCTTCCTAACTGTCTAATGCTCTTTTCTTGCCACCTAAGGCTTCAAGTCCCGTCCAAGCATTTTCTACGTTCCCTCGTCGACCCTTCTCACAGCCAAAGCCTTTATAATTAGCCCGTAAAGTCGTTTTATTCTAAAGGCTTTGCTCACAAAACCGTGCCTTCTCTACGACAGTCCAGCCCTCAGTATACACCTTTCATCTCCCTTGGACAATGCACCGTCCTAGTCTGGGTTCACAGAGTATCTATTAACCCCAAAATATCCCAAATACGTATCTAACCATTAATCTCCTTCCTCAATATAATCTCCTCAAAGTCTCCTTCACTAAACAAAGCCCATTTATAATATTTATCAACATTAACTTCAGTTTTTTACACTCACACTACGTAAAGGAACCATGAATTATGTCCCTTCCACCGTAACTTCTTGTGGCTTGATGAAAAAATTTTTTTTACCAGCTTTCACCTCCTCGTCTTTCCTTTCCCTTCCCTTCCCTTCCCTTCCCTTCCCTTTCCCCTCCCTTCCCTTCCCCTCTCCTTCCCTTTCCCCTTCCCCTCCCTCTCCCCTCTTCCCTTCCCCCCCTCCATCTCCCCCCTTCCCTCTCCCTTCCCATCCCTCCCCCTCCATTCCCCTCCCTCCCTTGTAAGCTATTCCCAGGCGTGTCATTAATCATCTCAGACCCGACTCATCAAACTGGCGGGACCCATCATCAGCCCAAGCCACCACCATCAACGAAACTCATCACTAAATATAACCAGATCGACCTCTTTCTCTATTTCGCCTCTTTCTAATGCCTGAAACTCTTCTTAAATTGAGTATTCATGCAAATCAACCCCTAAACTAACCCAGTTTTTTTTCTTTTTACATCACAAAGGACTGGCCAAGGGACAAAAAAATAGTAACAAAAAGTCCGATGAAAGTAGAAAAAACAGAGTCGTTCTTGATGTGAATTGATCCCTTGCAAGCTGTGTCCGTAGAGTCTGGTTTCTCGGCATAAAACAAAGCACTGTCAAAGCCATCTCTATGTAAAAGCCTGCGCCTGAGATTGATGACGTCACGGGCGGAGTCTGTACGAGGCCACCGAGATGACAAGTTTACCTACCAAATTATATGTTTATCAGTATAAAAGATATATTGTTATCTTCGGAAATGTTTGTTCTATAATATTATCAAATAAAAACCCGTAAAACACACTAAAAAAATGCCATTATGAGACTCACAAGAAATATGCAGGAACTTAAATTCTTCGCCATTTAATATTTTTCTCGCGAACATTTTACATGGAGAACATCAATAGAAGCGGAATTTAGTTAGCTTTCCATTGCTATAATTTGTTGTCTGATAAATTAATTAGCAGCATGCATAAATTAGCGTTAACTAAATACATAACATCATGAAATCTGGTAATTTCGTACCTAATATATGTTTATCAGTATAAATGATATATTGTTATCTTCGGAAATGTTTGTTCTATAATATTATCAAATAAAAAACCGTATAACAGACTAAAGAAATGCCATTATGAGACTCTCAAGAAATATGCATGAACTTTAACTCTTCGCCATTTAATATTTTGCTCAAAAACATTTTAGATGGAGAATATCAATAGAAGCGGAATTTAATTAGATTTCCATTGCTATACCTTTTGTTTTCTGATAAATGATTTAGAACCCTACATAAATTAGCGTTAATTAACAAAAAAGATCATGAAATCGGGTAATTTTTCCCGATTGATGATGTTATTTATTTAGTTAACGCTAATGTATGTATGGTTCTAATTCATTTATCAGAAAACAAAATATATCAATGGAGAGTTAATTAAATTCCGCTTCTATAGATATTCTCCTTGTAAATTTTTTTGAGCAAAATATTAAATGGCGAACAGTTTAAGTTCATGCATATTTCTTGAGTCTCATAATGGCATTTCTTTAGTGTGTTTTACGGTTTTTTATTTGATAATATTATAGAACAAACATTTCCAAGGATAACAGTATATCTTATATACTGATAAACATATATTAGATAGGAAATTACCCGATTTCATGATGTTATGTATTTAGTTAACGCTAATTTATGCATGCTGCCAATTCATTTATCAGTAAACGAAATATATCAATGGAAAGCGAATTAAATTCCGCTTCTATTGATATTCGCCATGTAAAATGATTTTGAGCAAAATATTAAATGGCGAAGAGTTAACAGTGGGTGAAAGATGGGTGCAATGAGAGCCGTACCGCCCGTACATCCTCACACGCTGAAAGCTCGGCTCCTACTGACTTGTGGAGCAGACTCTGCTACTGACATCACGTCCATCCCGCTCTCCCAGGCGCAGGCTTTTACATACAGACGGCTTTGGCACTGTACCCTCGTAGCAAGGCCGCTGTACAGGGTGAATGCAGGAGTCGCATCGTGATATATCGGCTAATAAACCACTGTAAGGAACACGATCTCAGTGATGACATGAAGGGAGGAAGGAGGAACTACCAGCAATGGAGAGAGAGAGAGAGAGAGAGAGGAGAGAGAGAGAGAGAGAGAGAGAGAGAGAGGAGAGAGAGAGAGAAAGAGAGAGAGAGAGAGAGAGAGAGAGAGAGAGAGAGAGAGAGAGAGAGAGAGGAGAGGAGAGAGGAGAGAGAGAGAGAGAGAGAGAGAGAGAGAGAGAGAGAGAGAGAGAGAGAGAGAGAGAGAGAGAGAGAGAGAGAGGAGAGAGAGAGAGAGAGAGAGAGAGAGAGGAGAGAAGAGAGAGAGGAGAGAGAGAGAGGAGAGAGAGAGAGAGAGAGAGAGAGAGAGAGAAATAACACCAGCCAGCCTCCCGTTTGCAAAAACAGTACTCCCTCCCCCTCACTCCCTGCCTGACAAGTGACAAGCACTGCTGCACGTACCACGCCACCACCACCACCACCACCACCCGTACTGCCTCACACCACAACCCGCGCTGCGACTATGACTTGTGATGTAAGTCACCACCGCCTCATCGCACGGCCCCGCGGCCTACCTGGATACACACCTGGTCCTTGGTGTGCAGTTTGTGGCAAGACAACCACCGACAAATCAGTCGCTGAATGCTCAGGAGGTGATTGCCCCAACATCGCCCATACCAGCTGTCTCGACAACAACACAACACTCGACTGCTGTCAAGTCAGTGTTCTACGCGAGACTGGGGGGATCACGGCCCCCGTGGTCTTCCAGGAAGCAGTTGCACACCCACCACAGCCTCCCGATACTGCCTCAACTGAATTTCTCACTGCCGATGATGATGATTATGAAGAACTGCAGCAATTACAGCCCGGAGATCTAGTCAAAATCATCAGGGAGTTAAGAGGAGAGCTACGACGAAATAACAGCATCCTCGGCTTTTTTGATACGACATCCCAGCGTATCGCCCAGCAGAGAGACGCTGTAGTAACCATCCTGGAATTTATTGACTACTAGCCACAAAGCCGCCCCCCGGGCGGGCTTTTCGGCTAGCTCCTGCGGAGGGCTATTGGTGGGCCTTCGGCCCACCAAACACAGACTCTCCAGTCACCCATTCACTCACCCACCATTCACTCACCCATTACCCATCACCCCCCACCTTTTCCCTCACCCATCACCCATCACCCCCAACCCATCACCCCTCACCCATTCACTCACCCATCACCCCACACCCATCTAACGTTCCTGAAATCATGGATGTAGAAATGTATGTATTAACGCCAACCCATTGACATCACCCCCTACCCATTTACTCACCTTAATCTGAGAAAGTATTATTGCAAAGCAGCAGGATAGACAATGTTCTTGGTCTTTTTGTTGGGTGTGAGGATAAAGAGCTTGCTGCCATCTCCCACTCTTGAGCATCCAACATAGAGCTGACCATGGGAGAAGCAAGGTTGAAGTAGGTGAAGTCCAACATACTTCAGTGATTGGCCTTGTGACTTGTTGATTGACATGGCAAAGTTGACGTGGAAACTGGAAGAATCTGGACATCACTGGAAACTGAAGTCTCTTGAAATCAAATGGCATGTCTGATGGGATGATTGGAATTTTGGGAATGAACACAACTTCTCCCTTTCCTTGTCCAGTGATGATCATGGCCTCGAACAGATGAGGAAGCATCTTCTTGACAATTAATCTTGTTCCATTGCAGAGCTTTGGAGGATCAAGATTTCTCATCAGCATGATTGGAACACCCTCTTTGAGAGAGAGTCTGTGGGGAGGAGTTCCTGGAGGTTCCAATGAGTTCAAAAACTCAATAGGATAATGCACAGCCTGATCTTCCTCTATTACAGTGTCAATGGAGTAGTAGCTTCTGGCCTCTCCAGGAATCAGCAGCAGTAGGTCCCAATTGATTGTGTTGACAGTTTTATTCCTTGGTGCCAAGATTGCCCTTTCACACAATCACTTTGGATCCTTGTAGTGATGAACCAAATTTCCATAAACTTGATCTTGCAGTTCATTCATGTCTTTGACCAAAGTTCCACAGCCATCAGGAAGAGCAATTTCTCCATCAGCATCTCTCCTTATGATTCCATTTCCAAGCTGCAAAAGCTGTGCAGCAAATCTTCCAGCATTCATGTCTCCATGCAGTCTCACTCTCATGTTTGTTTTCAATGACAGCCTCTGAACATGTATCCAGAGGTAGGAATTCTTCAAACATGCATTCAGCTCATCAGCAGCAGTTCCCCTGGTCACAATTCGAGAGAACTGGAACCCAAAATGCCAGGGGTCGCTGGCAGGTTTAACTCACTTTTTTGATAATAAGTTGGTCTACTGGAAAACAAAATATGGGCTTATTCCACTGCACTTAAAACACAAAAGTATAATATTAAGAACGATTTTCTCCTATATGTATATTGTATAGGAAAACCCGATTCTGTAAAACATTGTTTTATAACCAAATAACCAAAGGGGTTATAGTCGAGGAGGCGAGGGTAAATGCTACTCTATGATATTAAGTCAAAAACGAATGTTAGAAGTTATCTATACCTAGGCGTCATATTTTCCTGTTATTATTGTGTATCAATCAGATAGAAAGCCTGGAAGTGCAATGATCGACGCGTGAAGTCGTAATGTTTTGATTCAATCTCCCCGCCCCAATCTCCCCGCCCAGCACTCCCCGCCGCGGCGTTTTCGCCTCCACAATTATAACCTACATTGTCGCACAACTAGCCGATTTCGGCATTCTTTATTCTTCGTTTTTCCAAGGCATTGCTTATTATATTTTGACAAGGTTTGCCAGACGCAGCAGTACGTCTTAGAAAACAGTGTGAACATCGCCCAAATTTTACATTTCCAAAAATATACATGTAAAAATAATTAAGCTTTGCTACCGAGGCGAGTAATTGGCATTAAATTGCTGTTTTAGAACGTTCCATCGTAATGCAGTCATCCATATAATTTGTAGAACAACAGAAGAATTATATTTCTTGGTATTCAGATGCGGTGGCATCAATGTTTTTCGCGAAATTTAAATTTATGAAAAATATTAGTCGCGGAGCCAAAACACAGTAGACCAACCCTTGAGTTAAAACTGCCAGCGACCACTGGCATTTCTCGAGTTTCAGATCATTGGAATTGGCAAGGTCTGGCGAAAATCACCTGCAAGAAGTAGAGTTACTCCTCCCAAAAGTTTATAATTTTTCATGATGTCGTGAAGAGTGTTGTCCAAAGCTGCAAATGCTCCTCTGTGAGACATGGTGCATTCATCCCAGACAATCAGTTGGCACTTTTCCAGAACTTTTGCAACATTGCTACCTCTCTTGATGTTGCAGATTGAATTCTCATTGTGGTTCAGGTTCAAATGGCAGTTTTAATGTTGAATGAGCTGTCCTGCCTCCAGGGAAGAAAAGTTGCTGCAATCCCAGAAGATGCAACAGCCAATGCAATCTTCTTCTGTAGTCGAGCTTTTGCAGGCAGCAGACTGATGGCAAATGTCTTGCCAGTACCACCTGGTGCATCCAAGAAGTAGATTCCTCCTTTTTGCTCTTCCACTGCTTGAAGAACTCTTTGATAAGCTGCTCTTTGATCTTGGGTCAGGATTGGCTCATCATTTTGGACAATCTGCTCTAGCTGTTCAGCAGAGTAGGTTGTTTCTCTCAGCATTTCTCTGTTCACCTGTCCTGCATTCTCTCTGTTTATCTTTGGTAGCTTAAACTTGGTCAGGTCTTTTTGGCACAGGAAAAGAACCTTGTCTTCAATCTGACAGAGTGCCATGTTTGCAATTTCATCAGTCAATTCAATCTCCAGCTCTGGTGGGCCAATCTCCTTTTATGCAGGAAATCTTCTGACAGGCTCTCTCTGTGCGTTTCCCCAAAAAGCAAGTGGATTTGGGCATTCCACAGGTGCAGCATGATGGCAACAGATCTTCATTCTCTTGGGAACTGTGTGGCAGCTGCTTCCAGAAGTGTTTGATCCGAATGATCATGATTTCAGTGAGACCGTTAACAAATGCCTCTTGAAAATGCTCCCGAACAGNGGAATTAAAACTAAAAGGGGAAATTTTGGGCAAAGAGAAGGGAGGGTGAAGATGAAAAGCGGGACTCCAATTTGGGGGGGAATTTTTGATAAATAATTTGATAGTGAGCGGAAGGGGAAAGGGGGAGAAGGAGGAGGAAAAAGGAAAGGAAGGGTGAAAGAGAAAGGGGGAAAGTTGTTTAAAGGGGGAAACCCTGAAGACAGAGAGAGAGAGAGAGATGAGAGAGATGAGAGAGAAAGGAGAGAGATGAGAGAGAAGAGAGAGAGAAGGAAGAGAAGGGGGGGGGAGAGAGAGAGAGGGGAGGGAGAGAGAAAAGGAGAGAGATGAGGGGGAAGAAGAGGAGGGGGAGAAGAGAGAGAAAGAGAGAGAGAAGAGGAGAGAGGAGGGAGAGAGAGAAGAGAGAGAGAGAGGGAGGAGAGGGAGAAAGAGAGAGAGAGAAGAGAAAGGAGGGGGAGAGGGGAGAGAGAAGGGAGAGAGGAGAGAAGAGGAGAGAGAGAGGGAGAAGAGAGAGAGCAGAGGAGAGGGAGAGAGAGGGGGAAGGGGGAGATGAGAGAGGGGAGAGAGAGAGAGAGAGAAGAAGAGAGAGGAGAGGGGGAGAGAGAGAGAGAGAGAGAGAGAGAGAGGGAGGGGAAAACGAGAGAGGAGAGAGAGAGAGAGAGAGAGAGAGAGAGAGAGAGAGAGAGAGAGAGGAGAGGAAAAAGGGGGGGGGGGGTGAAGGGGTGAGGGTAAGGTTTTTGGTGGTCGGGGGGTTTTTTTGTGGAATGGGGAAAAAGAGCTCACAGACGCGTCACGCCTTAAGAGTGACGGGAGGGTGTGACAGCATGACTGAAAAAAAAAATTTGGGTCGTAAAAGGGACTTGACAGTACAAAAAAAACGAACAAAAGTACAAGTTATATACATTTTTAAAATTTAATTTTAAAATATTTATAAGTTTACACAGTAAACTAAGAGGAAAAGAGAGAAAAAAGAAAAAAAAAAAGGGAGAAAAAGAAAAAAAAGAATGTTAGGGGCGAAAAGTTGGGGAAAAAAAAAAGAAAAGGAAAAACAAAAAAAGGATTAAAAAAAAAAAAAAAAGAAAACCTCATACCCCAAATCTTTACAATTCCCTCGAAACAGATACTTTTATGACAAGGACTCGAATCAAATCCAGGTCCAGCCGGCCCCCGGGGTGACCTTTGACCTGGGCTTCAAAAGACAAGACCCAATTGATTCGGGCCCCTGGCGCCCCCTCCCCTCGTACAGCATTTAATGGTATATCCTTTCATTCCCTCCCTTTTCCTTTTCCTATCCCCCTTCACTTTTATTTTCCCCCTTGGCATTTCATCTCACCACCCCCTTTTGGTATCAGGAGAAAGGGCAGAATTTTTTGCCCGCGCTGATAAGAAGGATGGTCACTCTGGTTCGCGAGGTTTTGGTATCGGGTTTTAGTTTTCGCCTGAAAGAATACACGGTTTATGATCATCTACACGGTTATGAGCTGGGTCCGCCGTTTTTGCCTCTTGACGTGTAAGGACAAAGCTTTTGGGTTCAGGTAAGGGGAAAAAACTAAGGGGGAAAAAAGGGAAAAAAAAGGAAAACCCCAAAAACCGCACTACTTTGATCTGAAAATTAAGGTTTAACCACCTCCACTTAAAAATATAGCAACGGACCTTTAAAAAAACTCTTCACCTCCCCCCACCAAACAAAAAAGCCAACAAACAACACATAAACAAACAACCCCCCTCACACAAAAACCCCAAACAACAAAAATAAAACCACAACCCCTTAAAAAAAAAAAACCCCAACAACAAAAACAAACAAACACAAACCACAAAGAAAAAGTCCATAGGGAAGTTTTTGAGCAGTTTTTTTTAATTTTCAACCTTCCCCCCTCCAAGTATCTTCCAAACCCTCCTTCCTACCAACTCTTTTTTTTCCCCAAAACCATATTTTTCCGCCAAGTTTTATACCCCCTCTCACCCTTCACGAAACCTTTTAACTGGCCCGAAAAGCGTTTATTTTTGTTTTGCCTCCACCCGTCCCTTTTTAATTTTACCTTCTTTCCCTCCCTTTTCCCCCTTCCAATCCCCCTCTATTTGGGTTTCCAGAGTATCATTAACCCCTACCCAAAAGGAGCAACAAATCTTTTCCCGAATATAATTCCGTCCCTTCCAAAAAGGGTTTAAAATTTTTCCCTAAAATTTCGGGTTTTTACACCCCAACACGGTAAGTACAAAATTGCCCTCCCGTGAACTTCTTGTGTTTGTAAAACAATTTCAAGTTTTCCTTCGTTTTCTTTCCTTTCTTCCCTTGTTTTCCCCTCCCTTTTAAATCTCTTTTTTTCCCCTTTTTCCCTTACTTCTTTTACCCCTTCCCCGTTTTAATCCCCCTTCCCCCTTTTTCCTCCCCTTCTGATTTCTTCCTCCTTTTTTAAATTTATTAAAAATTTGTGCAATCTCTAAACCCCTTTTATAAACTGGCACATATCAAAGAAATAAACCCGAAACTCTCCTTTTCCATCACTCTTTCCCCTTTCGCCTCTTTCTTCCCTCTCTTCCTTCAATTTTTCTCCCCCCTCTCCCAGTTTTTTTTTTCTCTTTTTCTCCTTGCCTCCCCCCCTTTCCCGTCCCTGTAAAACGGTCTTCTATTTGCCCCTGCACCCATGGCCAGACCCAATCGGGGTTTCGGGAAAAACCCAAGGGTGAAAAGCCCCCAAATTAACCTGCCCTTGAGTTGATGACTACGGCAGACTTGAGGCCCCCTACTTTCCTACCAAATTCATATTTTTTAAAATAAAGTCTTTTTACCTCGGTTAGTTGTCTATAATATAATCAAATAAAGGGTTAAAACCCCTTAAAAATTCCCTTTGAGTCAAATTTTGCGGGAATTAAATTTCATCGATTAAATATTTTCCGAAACAAATGAGAACATAATAAGCGAATTTAGTTAGCTTTCCATTCTTAAATTGTCTATAAAATTGAGCAGCAAAATTTTTTACTAATAATACCCACTCTAATCGGTATTTGGCAAAAATTGTTTAAGTTAAATGTTTTTTGACTGGAAAGTGTTCAAATTTAAAAAATCCTTTACGACAAAAAGCCTTATAGATTCCAGAAAAAGTAACTGTTTATTCTGGCCTTTTTTTTGGCAAAACTTTTAAAGGGATATCAAGCCCCCGAAAAATTAATTCCTTGGCAATACCTCTAGTTGAAACTGAATTAAACCCACTAAATTACTTTATTTAACCCAAAATATTCCAATTATCCCGAAGTTTAATATTATTTTATAATTGTTTTATTTAATTCATTTTTAACAAATATAAAGGACAAATTTAAATTTGTCTCAAAATCTTTCTTGTAAATTTTTTTGACAAAATATTAATGCGCAGTTTTTCATCCTTTTCCCTTTCCTTTTCTTTCCCTTATGTCTTCCCTTTTTTTTCCCCCCCATTCCCCCTCCTTTTCACCCCCAATTCTTTCTCATTTGGCATTTCGTAGTGTTTTTCGGTTTTATTATAATTATAGAAAAAATTTTTCCCAAGGGGACCATAACCCAAACAATAAACATAATCAATAAAATTTAACCGATTCATTTTTTATTTCCTTTTCTAATTGACCTCAAATTATATCAGAAACAAATAACAATAACCCAATTTTTTTCTTTTAATCCCAGAAATGGGGCAAAAAAAATGGGAACAAACCCGATGGGTGAAAAAAGGGTTTTGATGGAGCTCCCCAAAACTTCCAGTGAATTTTCTCCATAAAAACTTGTAAAGCAATCTCTATGAAAACCTCCCCCGGATACTCCGGGGGGAGCTTTAAAACAGCCCCGGATGATTCCTACCAAAAAGGGTGTACAGGGAAAAGAAATTGATCTTGGAAATGGCTAAAAAAACCCCTTAAAACACACTCTAACATAAGCCAAGGGGGAACTCCCAAGAAATGGGGCGGGAAAGGAAATTCCCAAAAAAGGAAAAAGGAGAACAAAAGAAGGAAAATTGTTTAGGAAAGGGGGAAAATAAAGAGAGGAAAAAAGCGTAACAAAAACAAGAAAGATAACGTAAAAATTTTTAGCAGAAAAGAAGTAGGGAAGGTTAAAATAAAAAAAACGAAACAGACAAAGAAAGCAAGAGAGAAGATGAAGAGTTTAAAGGGAACGAGATTAAATTTTGCTAAACATTTGGGAGAAAAATAGGGGGAAAAAATAAAACCACCCTTCCTTTTTTTTTAAAAAAAAGTATACCCCCTCATTACGAATACAAAAAGATCTGCAAATCAGTTTTCCCAAAATATTGATACCCCAAAGGTTCAACTTTTATCGAAAATAATCCCCAGTTTTAAACCCTTCAAAGGATACCCCTGTTTTTTTGGAAATTATTAAGGGCAACCCGAATCATCTAGTCTCAAAGGGATTCATGTTTTACTTTTTTTTTAAAAAAAAAAAACATTCCCAAGGAAAAAGTTTTTTTGGGGAAAAACTTTTAGAAAAAATTTACCCCCCAGGTTTGATTTTTAACGTTTTTTAAAAACCGGGAGGCCCCACCGAAGGGAAAATGACAATTTTTACCTACCAAATTAATGTTTATCAGTAAAAAGTTATTGTTATCTTCGGAAATTTTTTGTTATAATATTATCAAAAAAAAACCCGTAAAAACACACTAAAAAAAATGCCATTTGAGACTAAAAGAAATATGCAGGAACTTAAATCTTCCCATTTAATTTTTTTTCTGGGAACATTTTACATGGAGAACATCAATAAAAGGGAAAATTTATTTTTTCCCTTTGCTAAAATTTGTTTCGAAAAATTAATTGCACATGCATAATTAGCGTTAACTAAATAAAACTATAAAATCGGGAATTTCTACTAATATATGTTTACAGTATAAAGTATTTTTATCTTCAAAAATGTTTTTCTATAATATTATCAAAAAAAAAACCGTAAAAACAACTAAAGAAATGCCATTATGAACCTCAAGAAATGCAAATTTTTCTTCGCCTTTAATTTTTTTGCTAAAAACATTTTAATGGAGAATAAAATAGAAGCGGAATTAATTAGTTCCATTGCTATATTTTGTTTTCTATAAATGATTTAGAACCTACTAAATTAGCTTAAAAACAAAAAGATAGAAATGGGTAATTTTTCCCGTTGATGTGTATTTTTTTTATTTAAAACGCAAATGTATGTATGGTTCTAATTCTTATCAAAAAACAAAATATATCAAGGGAAAGTTTAATTAAATTCCCTTTTATGATATTCTCCTGAAAATTTTTTTTTGAGCAAATATTAAAATGGCGAAATTTTTTTAAGTTCTGCATTTCTTGAGTCTAAAATGCTTTCTTTAGTGTTTTTAGGGTTTTTTTTTTGAAAAATTTTTATAAAAAAACATTCCCAAAGGGATAACAGTATATTTTTTTGATAACATATATTAGATGGGAAAATTCCCCCGATTTCATGATGTTAGTATTTATTTCCCCTAATTTTTGCATGCTGCAATTCATTTTTCAGTAAACGAAATATATCAAAGGGGGGAACAATTAAAATTCGTTATTATATTCCCATGTAAAATTTTTTTTAGCAAAAAATTTAAAAGGCGAAAAGTTAACAGGGGTGAAAGGGGGTGCAATGAGAGCCGTACCGCCCTCATCCTCAACCGGAAAACTCGGCCCTACTGCTGTAGCAGACTCTGCTCTGACCCACGTCCATCCGCTCTCCCCGGCGCAGGGTTTTTTTTTCATACGACGGCTTTGGCACTGAAACCCTCGTTGCAAAGGCCCCTGTCGGGGGAAGCGGAGTCGCTCGTATAATCGGCCCCAATCCCGGTTTGGAAAACAACCATTAATAGGGGGGAAGGAGGAATTTTCCAGCAATGGAAGAAAGGAAAAAAAGGGGGGGGAAAGGGGAAAAGGGAAAAGAGGGAAGGGTTCAAGAGGGGGAGGGAGAAGGGGGGAGGAAGGGAAAGGGGAAAAAGGAGAAGCAAAAGAAAGGGGAGAGGAAAAAAAAAAGGAAAGAGAGAAGGGGAAGGGGGGGGGGGGGGAAAAAAAGGGGAAAAGAGAGAAGAAAAGAGAGGAGAGAGAAAAAAGAGGGAAAAAGAAGAGGGAAAGAAAGGAGAGAGAAAAAAAAAGAAAAAAAAGGGGAAAGGGGGAATAAAATTTAAAAACGCCCCCCCCCTTTTATAAATTTTATAAGAAAAAAAAGGTAAAAATTTCCCCTCAGGGAGCTCGAGGGATTGCCCCAACATCGCCCATACAGTGCCCCTGACAACAACCAACACTCGACTGCGTCAGTCGGGTTTCTACGCGAGCTGGGGGACACGGCCCCCGTGTCTTCCAGGAAGCAGTTGCACCCCCACCACAGCCTCCCGATATTGCCAACGAATTCTCACTGCCGATGATGATGATTATGAAGAACGCAGCAATACAGCCGGAGAAGTCAAAATCATCAGAGTAAGAGGAAGCTACGACGAAATAACGCACTCGGCTTTTTGATAGACATCCCAGCGTATCGCCCAGCAGAGAGACCTGAGTAACCATCCTGGAATTATGACTACTAGCCACAAAGCGCCCCGGCGGCTTTCGGCAGCTCCTGCGGAGGGCTATTGTGGCCTTCGGACCCCCAAACACAGACTCTCCAGCACCATTCACTCACCCACCTTTCACTCACCCTTACCCATCACCCCCACTTTCCTCACCCATCACCATCCCCCCCAAACCCATCACCCCTCACCCATTCACTCACCCATCACCCCACACCCATCTAACGTTCCTGAAATCATGGATGTAGAAATGTATGTATTAACGCCAACCCATTGACATCACACCCCCCCCCATTTACCTCACCTTAATCTGAGAAAGTATTATTGCAAAGCAGCAGGATAGACAATGTTCTTGGTCTTTTTGTGGGGTGTGAGGATAAAGGGGCTTGCTGCCATCTCCCACTCTTGAGCATCCAACATAGAGCTGACCATGGGAGAAGCAAGGTTGAAGTAGGTGAAGTCCAACATACTTCAGTGATTGGCCTTGTGACTTTTTGATTGACATGGCAAAGTTTGACGTGGAAACTGGAAGAATCTGGACATCACTGGAAAACTGAAGTCTCTTGAAATCAAAGGGCATGTCTGATGGGATGATTGGAATTTTGGGAATAAAAACACAAACTTCTCCCTTTCCTTTTGTCCAGTGATGATCATGGCCTCGAACAGATGAGGAAGCATCTTCTTGAAAATTAATCTTGTTCCTTGCAGGAAGCTTTGGAGGATCAAGTTTTCTCATCAGCATGATTGGAACACCTCTTTGAGAGAGTCTGTGGGGAGGAGTCCTGGAGGTTCCAATGAGTTCAAAAACTCAATAGGATAATGCACAGCCTGATCTTCCTCTATTACAGTGTCAATGGAGTAGTAGCTTCTGGCTCTCCAGGAATCAGCAGCATAGGCCCCAAATTGTTTGGGGTTGACAGTTTTATTCCTTGGTGCCAAGATTGCCCTTTCACACAATCACTTTGGATCCGTGTAGTGATGAACCAAATTTCCAAAAAACTTGATCTTGCAGTTCATTCATGTCTTTGCCCAAAGTTCCACAGCCATCAGGAAGAGCAATTCTCCATCAGCATCTCTCCTTATGATCCATTTCCAAGCTGAAAAAGCGTGCAGCAAATCTTCCAGCATTCATGTCTCCATGCAGTCTAAACTCTCATGTTTTTTTTCAAGACAGCCTCTGAACATGTATCCAGAGGTAGGAATTCTTCAAACATGCATTAGCTCATCAGCAGCAGTTCCCTGGTCACAATTCGAGAGAAACTGGAACCCAAAATGCCAGGGGTCGCTGGCAGGTTTAAACTCACTTTTTTGATAATAAGTTGGGTCTATGGAAACAAAATATGGGCTTATTCCACTGCACTTAAAACACAAAAGTATAATTTTAAGAACGATTTTCCCTATATGTATATTGTATAGGAACCTGATTCTGTAAAAATTGTATAAACCAAATAACCAAGGAGGTTATAGTCGAGGAGGCGAGGTAAATGCTACTCTATGATATTATAGTCAATAACGAATGTTTAGAAGTTATCTATACCTAGGCAGTCATATTTCCTGTTATTATTGGTATCAATCAGATAGAAACCCTGGAAGTGCAATGAGTCGACGCGTGAAGTCGTAATGTTTTGATTCAATCTCCCCGCCACAATCTCCCCGCCCAGCACTCCCCGCCGCGGCGTGTCGCCTCCACAATTATAACCTACATTGTCGCAGCAACTAGCCGATTTCGGCATTCTTTATTCTTCGTTTTTCCAAGGCATTGCTTATTATATTTTGACAAGTGTTTGCCAGACGCAGCAGTACTGTCTTAGAAAACAGTGGAAAACATCGCCCAAATTTTACATCCCACAATATACATGTAAAAAAAATATATTAAGCTTTGCTACCCGAGGCGAGTAATTTGCATTAAATTGCTGTTATAGAACGTTCCATCGTAATGCATGTCATCCATATAATTAGTAGAACAACAGAAGAATTATATTTCTTGGTATTCAGATGCGGTGCATCAATGTTTATCGCGAAATTAATTTATGAAAAATATTAGTCGCGGAGCCAAAACACAGTAGACCAACCCTTGAGTTAAAACTGCCAGCGACCACTGGCATTTCTCGAGTTTCAGATCATTGGAATTGGCAAGGTCTGGCGAAAATCACCTGCAAGAAGTAGAGTTACTCCTCCCAAAAGTTTATAATTTTTC
The DNA here is from genome assembly GCA_016584305.1 of Chionoecetes opilio. Classification (NCBI taxonomy): domain Eukaryota; kingdom Metazoa; phylum Arthropoda; class Malacostraca; order Decapoda; family Majidae; genus Chionoecetes; species Chionoecetes opilio. The sequence continues at coordinate 16,736 of JACEEZ010017119.1, forward strand.
ATGATGTCGTGAAGAGTGTTGTCCAAAGCTGCAAATGCTCCTCTGTGAGACATGGTGCATTCATCCCAGACAATCAGTTGGCACTTTTCCAGAACTTTTGCAACATTGCTACCTCTCTTGATTTTGGCAGATTGAATTCTCATTGTGGTTCAGGTTCAGTGGCAGTTTGAATGTTGAATGAGCTGTCCTGCCTCCAGGAAGAAGAGTTGCTGCAATCCCAGAAGATGCAACAGCCAATGCAATCTTCTTCTGTAGTCGAGCTTTTGCAGGCAGCAGACTGATGGCAAATGTCTTGCCAGTACCACCTGGTGCATCCAAGAAGTAGATTCCTCCTTTTTGCTCTTCCACTGCTTGAAGAACTCTTTGATAAGCTGCTCTTTGATTTTGGGTCAGGATTGGTTTCATCATTTGGACAACCCTGCTCTAGCTTTTCAGCAGAGTAGGTTGTTTCTCCAGCATTTCTCTGTTCACCTGTCCTGCATTCTCTCTTTTTATCTTTGGTAGTTTAAACTTGGTCAGGTCTTTTTGGCACAGGAAAAAAAACCTTGTCTTCAATCTGACAGAGTGCCAGTTTGCAATTTCATCAGTCAATTCAATCTCCAGCTCGGGGTGGGCCAATCTCCTTTGATGCAGGAAATCTTCTGACAGGCTCTCTCTGTGCTTTTCCCAAAGAGCAAGTGGTTTTGACATTCCACAGGTAGCAAGCATGATGGCAAACAGATCTTCTCATTCTCTGGGAACTTGTGTGGCAGCTGCTTCCAGAAGTGTTTGATCGAATGATCATGATTTTCAGTGAGCCCAAGTTGAAAAACATGCCTCTTGAAATGACTCCAGAAACAGTTCCATCCAGTGTTCTCAGATCTTGAAACGATGTTGGTCCTTTGACATGATGTAAAGCAGTCTCAAAAAAAACATTCTTGTTTCTTGGATGACTGTGTACACTCTGCCCAGAACATTGCTACATATGTTCCAGGTTCAGTAGGATGAGGTTCTCCTTGTTTCCTCCTGTGAAATTTACCATTCTTGAAGGTGTAGTAGTTGTAAACATCTTGGTAGTGAATATCCTTGAAAAATCATTTTCTCCACATAGCTCAAAGAATGCCATCAGGGTTTGTTTTTCTTAGGATTTTCAGCTGCATTTGGGCTGTCTCAACAGTGTAGAAAAACTCTTTGACCATTCTCCAAGTGAACACTGAGATGTGGACAGATGGGCTCCGGTCATGAATTGAAAAGCTAAGAATTCTCCATGCTGCTTCATTGCTTGAGATGTACCTTCCTGTCTGGAAAAGAGTGACCTCATCATTTGATTTTGTTGCTGTCTTTGTTGATTCTGATCCTGGGCTTGCTGCTCAACTCCCAAAAACTGCCTGGTCACTTCCTTTTTTGATGTACTTGCAGAGATACTTGATGGATTTGACACTGTTGCAAAACTCAACATTGATGTGGGCTTTGAAGGTTTGCTCAAAAGGGCAGTATGGAACAACCCATCTGTTGTCAATGATCTGCTGTTGATTTCTTTTCTCAAGAAGGGAAAAGGGGAATCCTCCATCCCCCGGACTGGTTCTCTTGTAAACAATGTACCCATCTGATTCCACTTGTGTTTCTTTCAAAATATTGCTTGGGAAATTTCTTGGCACATTTTCCAGAATCCATGCATGGACTGTTGGGATTGTGGGGGCACCCTGGACCCTGGATCATGTTCTTCTTGACTACTTCAAAAAGCTCTGGGCTTTTCTCTCATCTGGCAACTCTGCACTGATGAAGGAATCAATTTGGTTTGGATTGATCCTGTTTGTTAGCCATAACAAAAGGTGAGCATGTGGCAACCTCTCTTCTGCCATTCAATGGTGTACATGGGGACAGCGAAAAAGATCCAAAAATGTGTCCTTTGCAGATAATGGTCATCATAGTGTCCACTTTCAGTTTGAACACTCTTGCCACAATGTCATGTCGGTCAGTTGCTGCCTGTCCAGGCAAGAGGTTGTCAACAAATTTGTGGCCCGGTGGGATTTCATGTAAAGGTGATGAACAGAAACAGGTTTGCCAAACTTTCTGACATAGTTCAAGGCATCTTGAAAACCCCCTCAGCATGTATCTTGGTCCACCAGTGAAGGATGAAGGCAGAATCACAGGCTGTCCTGAATCATCCGGGTTGCCTTCATTCGAATTTTATCCCCGAGGTGAATGTATCAAAACAAAGGAGTTTCTTCTGATTCAACCTGATGAACAGCAGTCTTTCAGTCTCAATCTTGGCATACATGTCAACCATGAACTGATTAAGTAGATTCTTGCATTTCAAGAGTAGGTTGAAACTTGAAGCTCTGATCATCATTCGATGGGCAGATATCTTCTTGTTGGTTTGAAGTCCTGTTGCTGGATCAGTTTGCCTCAGAAGGAAATGATAGCCATCAGTTCCCTCCCAGAAAATCAAGGGTATGTAAGGCATCATAAAATCGATGAGTCTCCTTGATTCGATACAGTGGCTTTTTTGGATCATGGACATGGCGATGAAGAACAATGTCACGGTTTCCATGTTCTTCACCACACAATAGAATGGCAACTTCATTATGGTGGGAGAATGAATCTTCTTTCATGTTGCCCAGATGGAGTCTTGTCAGCTGTGATCACGGACTTCAAATCTTCTGAGTCTGGATGTTGCATTGCTGTCTTGAACTCCTGGACATAAGGATTTCTCTGATGGAGTAGTTCTTGCAGGTCAAAAATGGTATCCTCTCTCAAGTGGCTGAACAGACTTTGCCTGTGTTTGGGCCTGCTCATGCATGTTTTCAATGAAGTAAATCTGGAGATACTGTTTTTTCTGGTTTTTTCATTGGTTCAAGAGCTCCATCCTGTGATACACCGACCCTTGATAGGCAGAGTTGTCTTCCATCCTGGCAAAGTTTCATCCCTGACACCAAAAAGAAGTCATTAGCAAAAACGTTGTTGTAAGGCCCCACTCTGCTTGAGGAAGTCCTTGGATTCAGCAGTCTCTCCATTTAGAAGTGAATAGAGTGGCTCAGGGGCACTGGAAGCTCATCCCAAATTGACTTTTCCATTTCTGCAGCACATTCCAGGAGTTCAGCCTTGAACTTCTTTGCTCAAAAAATGACTGCATTCAAAAGTCATCTCTCCAATGGTGACTGATGGATGGGAGGTGTACTCATGTTCTGAATCATATCTGAAGGCAGCTCCCTCCAGATCTGCATATGAAGCTCTCCTGGATCTCACCATTCTTGCAGCATTGTATTCTTGCCTGGACTGGATCTGCTCTTCTGTCTCCTGAGCTCTGGATCTGGCATGAGCTGATGCATCTGAAGCTTGTCTGGACTCGAGCTGCTCTTCCGTCTCTTGAGCTCTGGATCTCACCATTCTTGCAGCATTGTATTCTTGCCTGGACTGGATCTGCTCTTCTGTCTCCTGAGCTCTGGATCTCACCATTCTTGCAGCATTGGATTCTTGCCTGGACTGGATATGCTGTTCTGTCTCCTGAGCTCTGGATCTCACCATTCTTGCAGCATTGTATTCTTGCCTGGACTCGAGCTGCTCTTCTGTCTCCTGAGCTCTGGATCTCACCATTCTTGCAGCATTGTATTCTTGCCTGGACTCGAGCTGCTTTTCTGTCTCCTGTGCTCTGGATCTTGTCATTCTTGCAGCATTGGATTCTTGTCTTGACTGGATCTGCTATTCCGTCTCTTGATCTCTGGATCTTGTCATTCTGGCTGCATTGGATTCTTGTCTGGCTTGAGTTTGTTGCACAGTTTCATCTTGTCTTTTTGTTCTTTTCTGTGCTGCAGTGGAACTTCGTCTTCCTAAACTTACACGCTTCTTGGGAGGCATACTGGCACGCTTCTTGGGAGGCATACTGGCACACTTCTTGGGAGGCATACTGGCTGCAAAATACAATAATAATTGTAATTAAGCTGCTGTCTTTGCTTCACTCACCCATTACCCATCACCCTACATCAAGGTTTCCTCAATTCTCGCAACCCACACCCATTCACTCACCCATTACCTATCACCACACACCCATTCACTCACCAATTACCCATCACCCCCCACCTATTCCCTAACCCCCCACCCATTCACTCACCCCCATCACCCACACCCATTTACCATCAACCCACCCCTTCACTCACCCATTTCCCATACCCTACATCAAGGTTTCCTCAATTCTCGCAACCCACTTTTTTTTCACAATTATCGCTAATAGGCTGCTAAAAATAAAATAAATATATAAGTGATCGGATCATCCAATAAAGGGGCTTAAAACCTTCCCCTGGTCAACCTGGTTCCAAAACTGTTACATATGATGGAATTCCGCCACGGGGGGCGGAACCTAGAGCGGACACACACACGCACACACACACACACACACACACACACCACACACACACACACACACACACACACACACATACAGACACACACACTTTCGCTTACATAAGCTGCTATCTTTGCTTCACTCACCCATTACCCATCACCCTACATCAAGGTTTCCCATTCACTCACCCATTACTCATCACCACACACCCATCACCCCCCACCCATTCACTCACCCATCACCCACACCCATTACCATCACCCTAAACCCCTTCACCTATTCACATCACCCCCACCCATTTCACTCCCCCATTACATCACCCCCCATTCAATCAACCCCTTACCACAGCCCCCCACCCATTCACTCACCCATTATCCATCACCACACCCCCATTCACTTACCCAAACCCACACCCCCCATCTATTCCCTACCCATCAACCATCACCCCCACCCTTCACTCACCATCACCCCACACCCATTACCCATCACCCCACCTATTCACTCACCCATTACCATCACCCTACCTACATCCCAAAGGGTTTCCCCCAATTCTCGCAACCCACATTTTTTTTACAATTATCGTTAATAGGCTGCTACCTTCACCCCCCATCTATTCCCTCACCCATCACCCATCACCCCCCACCCATTCACTCACCCAATCACCCCACACCCATTACCCATCACCCCACTATTCACTCACCCATTACCCCTCACCCTACATCAAGGTTTCCTCAATTCTCGCAACCACATTTTTTCACAATTCAAATAGGCTGCAAAAAAAGAAAAAAAAAATGATCAGATCATATCATAATGGCTTTAATACTCCCTGCTCGGCCGGTTCAAAACTGGCCATAGAGGGATTCCGCACAGGGGGGCCCCCGGGGCCCCCCCCAAAAAAACATAAAAAAAAGCCCCCCCCCTTTAACCCCCATCAATCCATATCCACAACCCCCACCATCATTTACCCTCATCNGCTTATATCTTTGGATACCCGCTTCTGATTGACAAGCGGTTTTCGCCATCTGATAGCCCCATTCAATCCCTATTCGTGCCAACAGACAACTTTCCTTGCTATCGGGTTTCTACGGGCTCGCACGTCCTTCGCCGATTAAGGCGTCTTACTGGTTTTAATCATACTGGAAAGCTCCTGTTTAGAGGACAGAGGCCAGGCTGAAGACGTCATCAGCGTTCAAATAATATACTGTTATTCTTAGACTCAACTTTTATTTTTCTTCTGCAATTTTTTACTCCGGCAGATGTGAAAAGGGCGTCATAAAACGATTCAGCGAATTATGTTCCTAACAAGAAACAATTAAGAAAATGAAAGAATTATCAGCTGCATACAAGGACAGCTTTGGTGTGTCTACAAAACTGTCTTTTCACCCTTCCTTCAGTGTGTGGGCGGCAGAAGTGGTCCTCGCCCATCACTGAGATCTGTATCGTGTGGCGGCGGCGACGGCCGTCGGGCTATAAGCACGGCATTCATGGAAACAGTCATCTTAGCAAATGTTTTATATTCATGCTGTAAAAAATCTTCATCACAGTGAATACTGCATACGTTGTTGAATACAATCAAGATACCTTGTGAGTTCAAGCATGTGCCTCACCAGCACGATCAACGCTGCCGCACCGACTCTCATCAAATCAAGGCTACACATGAACGGCGCTGAAATCCAATTCTGAGAACGAAACCCTTTCCTTGCAACACTGGCCGCGTGCGTCCTTCGTCAAATACATACATGCACATACCTGCCAACGGCACAAGCCTGCAGTACACACTAGAAAAAAAGCATGAGAGCTAACAGGCTTATATTGATGCAATAAAGTTTTTAAAATTGAAGACAGAAAAATCCGAATCTCAATTTCAAGCCGTTATTTTCTTCTTTTATTAACAGTTTTATGCCATCAGAGCTGCATCAGCAAATTATATCCCGACGATTTAAAACATTCGAGGGACATTTTTCAAGAAGTTATCAGCCCTGCCTCTCCGTTCAACGCTGCGCTAAAAGTGACTATAACCCTCGGCAACAACCATATATTTACTCGAGGTGGAAGTCACTGCAGGATATAGAGTGTGTCTCCGTTACAGGGACTGATAAACTGGTATTACCTTGAGCAGTTTGCATTTTTTTCTATCTTGATATTGAAGAAAAAAAAAATTGATCATTGTTGATCACTTTCCAGGATTTCAATATTGCGGAAAAGTGTTTTGTTCCGAAAGGTTTTCTGTCTGATCAAGCCGAGGCGAAGCAGCACGGTTTTCCAGGTGTACACATTTCGGAGTGTCTATGTAAAGATCAACACGCGATGTGGCCTTGTTACAACACAACACTTAACCACTCCGCAAGGTGAAGGATTGAGGAACGATATTGTCTGGAGTAGGCCTAGATGTGATGGATGTAAGAATCCGATATGCACGGTAGCAGACGATCACTATGAAGCGAAATTCTACAAGCAATACTGACCGAGGTGCACTTAATCACTAAAACTCAGCGCTATTTCTTTATAAAACAAAGCATATTTTGACATCACATATACTGTATGCAGGAGCCAAAACTCCTGCACTTCCTACATCACGTAAAATTTTGTTGGTCACTCCTCAACCATGTGTAGGAAAATAAATTGTATATCAATCTGCTGTGTGGAGTACTAAACGCCTCCATCAGGTTGCGTCGTGGTAGGCTGGTGAGTTACATACAAAATAATCGGGTATGTTATTAGTCACGGTGGGCACCAAGGCAACCATGGTGAGGCCCTTCCTTCCCTGGTGCGCTGAAACTCAAGTCAGACGAAAGTGGAAACCGTCGTCAAGGATTGTGTTAAGAAATAAGGAGGAAGAAGATTGAGCATTTTAATAAAGAAGCAGGAGAGAGAGAGAGAGAGAGAGAGAGAGAGAGAGAGAGAGAGAGAGAGAGAGAGAGAGAGAGAGAGAGAGAGAGAGAGAGAGAGAGAGAGAGAGAGAGAGAGAGAAGAGAGAGAAGAGAGAGAGAGAGAGAGAGAGAGAGAGAGAGAGAGAGAGAGGAGAGAGAGAGAGAGAGAGAGAGAGAGAGAGAGATCCACAAGCCTTGGTTCATAGAGAGAAAACAAATTCGGGTTGGTTGGTATTTAGTATTTACAGCCACTTGAATTATGAAATGTCACAGGTCGCCACCGAGAGAGAGAGAGAGAGAGAGAGAGAGAGAGAGAGAGAGAGAGAGAGAGAGAGAGAGAGAGAGAGAGAGAGAGAGAGAGAGAGAGAGAGAGAGAGAGAGAGAGAGAGAGAGAGAGAGAGAGAGAGAGAGAGAGAGAGATGAGAGAGAGAGAGAGAGAGAGAGAGAGAGAGAGAGGAGAGAGAGAGAGAGAGAGAGAGAGAGAGAGAGAGAGAGAGAGGTGATCACCGCACGACTGTCGCTCACATAAGTCAGGTCCTCCAAACCGTCATCTCATGGGGTCGTCGATGGCAAATGGATCTCGCTCCAGAGAAAACCCAGACGATGCTCATCTCCCGACGACAACGTCCTTCTGATACTCCCATCCCTACCATCTTACTGGGTGGGAGGCCGGTGCCCCTGCGGCCGTCCCTCTCCATACTTGGGGTGGAAGTGAATAACGTCCTGACCTTCACCGACCACATCCAAACCATTGCAAAGAAAGCCGTCTGGAAACTTAGCTGTGTTCGGCGTGTCTCACACCTTCCTGACTCCCAAGGGATCACCACCTTATATGCAACTTAAGTCCGCTCCCTTATGGAGTAAGCCCCTCTCACGTGGTCTTCCTGCCCCCCTTCGTACCTGAGCCTTCTTGACAAGGTACAGGCCCGAGCCCAACGGTTAATACGTCTGAAGGCTCTGTAGGACCAGCTTCTCCCTCCTCTGCAACCCTTGCAGCAGCGGCGCGACGTAGCAGGTCTGTGCGTCGTTTACAAGACACACAAGCAGCATGTCCCGCACCTGGCTGCTCTCCGA
>JACEEZ010017119.1:30000-40000 GCA_016584305.1 Chionoecetes opilio
CATGTGCACCTATTGACTTTTTACTTCCATGTGCACCTATTGACTTTTTACTTCCATGTACACCTAGTGACTTTTTACTTCCATGTACACCTATTGACTTTTTACTTCCATGTGCACCTATTGACTTTTTACTTCCATGTGCACCTATTGACTTTTTACTTCTATGTGCACCTATTGACTTTTTACTTCCATGTGCACCTATTGACTTTTTACTTCCATGTACACCTATTGACTTTTAACTTCCATGTGCACCTATTGACTTTTTACTTCTATGTGCACCTATTGACTTTTTACTTCCATGTACACCTATTGACTTTTTACTTCCATGTGCACCTATTGATTTATTACTTCCATGTGCACCTATTGACTTTTTACTTCCATGTGCACCTATTGATTTATTACTTCCATGTGCACCTATTGACTTTTTACTTCCATGTGCACCTATTGATTTATTACTTCCATGTGCACCTATTGATTTATTACTTCCATGTGCACCTGATTGATTTATTACTTCCATGTGCACCTGTTGATTTATTACTTCCATGTGCACCTATGTATTGTTACTACTATTGTTCATTGACTATTAATTGTTGTCGCCCGCTGAATGCTCGCTAGACTTGAATGAGAAGGAAGTGATGCAGCAGTTGTTGTAGAGAAGGAAAATGTGACATAACATACGTAGGTGGGTAGGTTAGCAATTTCCTTGAACGAGACTTATGAAAATCTTCATTCTCTCTCGTCTTGTCGATCCTCGTCTACTCTTCGTCTCCCTCTTGTCATTCATTCTTCAGTTTTTTTCATCTAATATCTCCCTTTTTGTTTTTCTATTAATTTATTGTATTTGTTCCTGATGGTGGTGGTGGTGATTGTTGTTGTTTTTGTTCCTTCTTATTATTAGTAGTAGTATGAGCATTATTATTATTAGTATTAGTAGTAGTAGTAGTAGTAGTAGTAGTAGTAGTATTCTATCCTGTCACTCTGTATATCGCCAAGTTTCTTTTCCTCCTACGCATTTTTTTCTCACCCGTTTAATTCCTGTTTCCTGCCTGTCTACGCTCGTAAGAGAAAAAATGCAGAAATCAAATATAACGGTGCAATGACCACGATGACCATTTAGTACCAACTCTTCATTTACCATAATTAGGCGCACCACCCTTATGGTTAGAGTAATAAAAATACAGACATTTTCAAATTACTTGCACACTCCATAGCTACTATCATAAATTAAGAAAAAACTTTGAGAATTTTTTGTTCATAGTCTACGGAATAGTAAGTTTAATCGTAGTACTTTTTTCTTTCGATTTCGTTGTTATTGTGGCAGGTACGCCTGGCTCTGTGCACATGTAACTTTTTTCTGTGTAATGCGAGGAGAATATACAGGAAGAAAAATTATGTGTGAAAAAGGCGACTTGAAACACAGCGAGGAATTCAAAGCATCTCCTTCCCTTAATGATCGAGGAGTGTTTGTGTGGCTTCTGTTTGTGCCGACGCCTGGCTGGTGGCGGTGCTGTTGTGGTGTGGTGGTGGTGGTGGTGTGGTGATGGTCTTGTGAGTCAACAGTCAACACCTTCTCCCCTTATAGCCCCATTGACTGGCATCGCTTCAAATATCATTTCTTTATTGTCACACACGAAGTTAAGTAAATAGGCGTACACGCTATTTCACTCCTATTCCCTCGTTTATACGACCAAATGAAGAAACATAAAGGTTTTATTTGTGTATATTTTTTAGGGTTAGTCTCGTCTCTTGAAATAAATACTTGCGAAACTGTGTATGTTTGGTGTTGTCTTCAGTTATTACATTAAACTTGAAGCAGTTGTGAAATCTACGGTCATCGGCGTGCATTTTTTCCTTGTGTTGTTATTGCTATTTATGTTGTTGTTGTTGTTGTTGTTGTTGCTGGTGGTGTTTTGGTTGTAATCGAAGTTGCTATTGTTATAGTATCTATATTTGTTATTACTATTGTTCATGTTCGTGCTGGTGATGTGGTGTATTATTGGTATTGGTTGTGATGATGGTGACTGAGGCGATATAAATATGTTGTGGTTTGTGTTTGATATAATGGTGTTATTGGTGATGGTGGTGACAATAATGGGGGTGGTAGTGCTGGTGGCAGTGGTGCTGATGGACTTGCGTATACTAGTGGTGGTGGTGGTGTTGATGGTCTACTAGTGGTGGTGGCGGTTGCTGTCGTGGTGGTGATGGTCGCACGTAATGTAAGTGTTTCCCGTATAATGTAGCACCTGCCATTATCTGGGTTTTTTGTGAGTTGAAGATCCTTAAAACTTGCAAGTTATTATTCTGAATATGAATGATCAGTTAGCAGTCCGCTTATAATGTGGGTTTTCAGTTAAATATATGAGTCCAAACGAATGAAACATGAATAATACGAGAAAAAAGAGTGAGTAAAGTGAGCGTTTAGTGATTGCATTTAATATGTTCATCAGTGTCAGGTTTCTGAACAGTATGTAATTTCTTCAGCTAGGTCATGGATCTTAACATGGCGATCCGTGTATTTTTCGTTCTGTATTGTATAATAGTAATAAGAATAAGAGAAGAGATCCAAGATGGTTCAGAGGAGGAGGGGCTTATATCCTCTATGAAGTAAGTTTACCTCATGTGTAACGGGTCTCTTTATACATTCCATAATGATAACATGTTCCCTGTAGCAGTTCTGATGATCTTCCTTTTTCGATATTTGTTTAGCTTGACTTGGGAGGCAAATGAACCATTTTCTCTTTCACTTCCACTTCGGCATTCAAAATTCTGGGAAATATTGATGTAACAACCGCGATGCATCACTTTATTTTAGTAGTACGTAGGAAATATTGATGTAACAACCGCGATGCATCACTTTATCTTAGTAGTACTTTGGAAATATTGATGTAACAACCGCGATGCATCACTTTATCTTAGTAGTTCTTTGGAAATATTGGTGTAACAACCGCTATACATCACTTTATCTCAGTACGTAGAGGGAATGTTGGGAATCTTACACATCTGGATCCTTCTAATCTTTATCATTTAACAATCACATTTATCACTGTCCCGTTCTAAGACAATTTAAACAGCACAAGAGGAGCAACCATCCATCCTTAAAAGAAATATCGAGCTAGTGCCTCCCCTTGTGTACGCCCCATTAACAAACTATCCCTCGGAAACAAGCTGATTAACTCGTTCTCTACCTTCGGCTCCTTCAGATTAATATGCATTTAAATGAAGAACCCCTATAAGATTAGAAGTTAGCTATTTTCTTCCTTCTTTTTTTCGTCTTTATGCTTAACACTAGCCGCAAAGCAGCCCTCCGGGCGGACTTTTTGGCTAGCTCCTGCGGAGGGCTAGTGGTGGGCCTTCGGCCCACCAAACATGGACTCTCCAGATAGCCCCTTCTAACTTTCCTGAAAACATGGATGTAGAAATGTATGTATTCCCCCCTCCCATTACCCATCACCCCCACCCATTCACTCACCCATTACCCATCACCACACACCCATTCACTCACCCATTATCCATCACCCCCCACCCATTCACTCACCCATTACCCATCACCACACACCCATTCACTCACCCATTACCCATCACCACACACCCATTCACTCACCCATTACCCATCACCCCCCACCCATTCACTCACCCATTACCCATCACCCCTCACCCATTCACTCACCCATTACCCATCATCACACACCCATTCACTCACCCATTACCCATCACCCCCCACCATCACTCACCCATTACCCATCACCCCCCACCCATTCACTCACCCATTATCCATCACCACACACCCATTCACTCACCCATTACCCATCACCACACACCCATTCACTCACCCATTACCCATCACCCCCCACCCATTCACTCACCCATTACCCATCACCCCCCACCCATTCACTCACCCATTACCCATTACCACACACCCACCCATTCACTCACCCATTACCCATCACCCCCCACCCATTCACTCACCCATTACCCATCACCCCCCACCCATTTACTCACCCATTACCCATCACCACACACCCATTCACTCACCCATTACCCATCATCCCCCACCCATTCACTCACCCATTACCCATCACCACACACCCATTCACTCACCCATCACCCCCCACCCATTCACTCACCCATTACCCATCACCCCCCCCCATTCACTCACCCATTACCCATCACCACACACCCATTCACTCACCCATTACCTATCACCCCCACCCATTCACTCACCCATTACCCATCACCACACACCTATTCACTCACCCATACCTATCACCCCCCACCCATTCACTCACCCCCACCCATTCATTCACCCATTACCCATCACCACACACCCATTCACTCACCCATTACCCATCACCCCCCCACCCATTCACTGACCCATTACCCATCACCACACACCCATTCACTCACCCATTACCCATCACCCCCCACCCATTCACTCACCCATTACCCATCACCACACACCCATTCACTCACCCATTACCCATCACCCCCCACCTATTCCCTCACCCATCACCCATCACCCCCCACCCATTCACTCACCCATCACCCCACACCCATTACCCATCACCCCACCCATTCACTCACCCATTACCCATCACCCTACATCAAGGCTTCCTCAATTCTCGCAACCCACTTTTGTTTTCACAATTCTCGCTAATAGGCTGCTAAAAAAAAAAGAAAAAAAAAAGTGATCGGATCATCTCATAAGCGGGCTTATGACCTTCCCCTGGTCAACCTGATTCCAAAAATGTGCCATATGAGGTGTTTGCGCCACGGGGGGCGGAACCTATACCACACACACACACAGACAGACAGACAGACAGACAGACAGACAGACAGACAGACAGACAGACAGACAGACAGACAGACACACTTTCGCTTATATTATTATAGATAAAGAACGTGTGTAAGATGTTTCAGTACCTACAGCTGTTGTTGTTATTGTGGTTTGTTGTTGGTGATGATGGTCATGGTACTGTAGGGAGGTTGTTGTTGTTGTTGTTGATGGTGGTGGTGGTGGTGTAGGGGATGGTGGTGGTGATGATAGTAATAGTATACTTTTAATAGGTAGTAGATAGTGTTGTTGTTAGCGTAGTAGTGACGCGGTTATAGTTATTCTGGCTGATGAGGAATGTGAAAGGAGTGCTAATTGAAAAATAATGACACAAGAAAAAATGACACAGGAAAAAATGACACAGGAAAAAATGACACAGCAAAAAATATCACCGGTAAAAATGTCACATAAAAGTAATGGCATCTTATAGTGGCGATAACTAGTCTAGGTCAGGTAAGGTTAGGTAAACAAATACATATATGTATATCTATAATAATATAAGCGAAAGTGTGTCTGTCTGTCTGTCTGTCTGTCTGTCTGTCTGTGTGTGTGTGTGTGTGTGTGTGTGGTATAGGTTCCGCCCCCCGTGGCGCAATCACCTCATATGGCACATTTTTGGAACCGGGTTGACCAGGGGAAGGTCATAAGCTCACTTATGAGATGATTCGATCACTTTTTTTTTTTTTTTTTTTTTTAGCAGCCTATTAGCGATAATTGTTAAAAAAAAGTGGGTTGCGAGAATTGAGGAACCTTGATGTAGGGGGATGGGTAATGGGTGAGTGAATGGGTGGGTGATGGGTAATGGGTGTGGGGTGATGGGTGAGTGAATGGGTGGGGGTGATGGGTTGGGGGTGATGGGTGATGGGTGAGGGAATAGGTGGGGGGTAATGGGTAATGGTAAATATAAGCGAAAGTGTGTCTGTCTGTCTGTCTGTCTGTCTGTGTGTGTGTGTGTGTGTGTGTGTGTGTCTGGTATAGGTTCCGCCCCCCGTGGCACAATCACCTCATATGGCACATTTTTGGAACCGGGTTGACCAGGGGAAGGTTTTAAGCCCAATTATGAGATGATCCGATCACTTTTTTTTTTTTTTTTAAGCAGCCTATTAGCGATATCGTGAAAAAAAAAGTGGGTTGCGAGAATTAGAAAGAACTGCAACTCCGAAATGCCAGTGGTCGCGGGCAGTTTTAACTCACAATTTGGTGAAAAGTTGGTCAACTTGAAAAAAAAAAATATGGCTTATTCCACTGCACTTAAAACACACAAGTATAATATTAAGAACGATTTTCTTCTATATGTATATTGTATAGAAGCCTGATTCTGTAAAACATTGTATATAACCAAATAACCAAGGAGGTTATAGTTGAGGAGGCGAGGTAAATGCTACTCTATGATATTATATAGTCAATAACGAATGTTTAGAAGTTATCTTTACCTAGGCAGTCATATTTTCCTGTTATTATTGTGTATCAATCAGATAGAAAGCCTGGAAGTGCAATGAGTCGACGCGTGAAGTGGCAATGTTTGATTCAATCTCCCCGCCACAATCTCCCCGCCCACCACTCCCGCCGCGGCGTATCGCCTCCACAATTATAACCTACATTGTCGCAGCAACAAGCCGATTTCGGCATTCTTATTCTTCGTTTTTCCAAGGCATTGCTTATTGTATTTTGACAAGCGTTTGCCAGACGCAGCAGTACTGCTTAGAAAACAGTGTGAACATCGCCCAAATTTTACATGCCACAATATACATGTAAAAAAATATTAAGCCTTGCTACACGAGGCAGTAATTTGCATTAAAAATTGCTATTATAGAACGTTCCATCGTAATGCATGTCATCCATATAATTAGTAGAACAACAGAAGAACTATATTTTTTGGTTTTCAGATGCGGTGCATCAATGTTTATCGCGAAATTAATTTATGAAAATATTAGTCGCGGAGGGAAAACACAGTAGAACCAACCTTTGAGTTAAACTGCCAGCGACCACTGGCATTTCTCGAGTTTCAGTTCTCTCTAATTGAGGAAACCTTGATGTAGGTGATGGGTATGGTGATGAATGGGTGGGGTGATGGGTAATGGGTGTGGGGTGATGGGTGAGTGAATGGGTGGGGGTGATGGGTTGGGAGTGATGGGTGATGGGTGAGGGAATAGGTGGGGGGTGATGGGTAATGGTAAATATAAGCGAAAGTGTGTCTGTCTGTCTGTGTGTGTGTGTGTGTGTGTGTGTGTGTGTGTGTGTGTGTGTGTGTGTGTGTGTGTGTGTGTGTGTGGTATAGGTTCCGCCCCCCGTGGCGCAATCACCTCAAATGGCACATTTTTGGAACCGGGTTGACCAGGGGAAGGTTTTAAGCCCAATTATGAGATGATCGGATCACTTTTTTTTCTTTTTTTTAGCAGCCTATTAGCGATAATTGTGAAAAAAAAGTGGGTTGCGAGAATGAGAAAGTATGTAGGGTGTAGGGTGATGGGTAATGGATTGAGGATGTAGGGTGATGGTAATGGGTGAGTGAATGGGTGGGGTGATGGGTAATGGGTGTGGGGTGATGGGTGAGTGAATGGGTGGGGGGTGATGGGTTGGGGGTGATGGGTGAGGGATAGGTGGGGGGTGATGGGTAATGGGTGAGTGAATGGTGTGTGGTGATGGGTAATGGGTGAGTGAATGGGTGGGGGGTGATGGGTAATGGGTGAGTGAATGGGTGGGGGGTGATGGGTATGGGTGAGTGAATGGGTGGGGGGAATACATACATTTCTACATCCGTGATTTCAGGAAAGTTAGAAGGGGCTATCTGGAGAGTCCGTGTTTGGTGGGCCGAAGGCCCACCACCAATAGCCCTCCGCAGGAGCTAGCCAAAAAGTCCACCCGGAGGGCGGCTTTGCGGCTAGTACTTTACATAATTTAAAAAATTTATCAAAATGTGCCATTTATTTCTAGCCTGAAGAATATGCCATTTTTTCCAATGCCCATTAATTCCCTGCACGTCACCATTATCAGGCGGCGCTATCAACCACACCCACCATTACATACATAAACAATCACACACATTACACGCGAGTACTTTTCCATTCACCGCTTCACAATCCCACCACTTTTGGATTCAACTGTTATATCAGCAAAGATTTCAAAGTCAGTGATTGATTTCAGATTACTGTTATTATACTTAAAAACTGAAGAGTACGGCCGATGACTTAAAGGCTAATACAGATCATCACTTTAATGGCATTCTCAGGAGTATGGCATTAAGATCAGAAGCCATCACATACTAAAAGAAGAGAATAGCGTTACAGGAGACATGAGGTAAGAGAAAAAGACAGGCTTGCATTAGAAAGCTAGTTAAGAATGACCTGACCGTCACTCAAGATGCAACACCTACACTGTTATATATGAAGGGTTTATAAATGGTTTAACAGAGTGGATTGTTTTTTTCATGAGGTTTAGATAAGACAAAGGTGTAAGAAAGGTTTACTTGACACAATCCCGGTGTGGAATAAGTAAAACTACATTGAAAATTATGTTATGTTAGATGGCAACCCAGAGATGGAAAACAAAGCCAAGGTAAACAGTGAATATAGGATGGACGGATGAAACTGTACTAGAAAAACAAACTACCAGGAAATAATCAAAATAGATGAATAAAAGACGAAAATAACTAAAGAAGGCTGTGGGAGGCTTCTATGCTGAGTTGGATTAGCGATGGTGATGAGGAGGAAGAAAGGGAGGAAAAGGAGAGGGAGGAAATGATGATGAGGAGGGTAATGAGGAGGAGGATGAAGAGGAATGATGATGAAGATGACGGTGAGAAAGATGATGATGAGAAAGAGGAGGGCGGTAATGAAGAGGAAGCAGAGAGAGAGACGCAGAGATAGAGATAGAGGAGAAGAGGAAAGTTCATTATTACTATTCATGGTACACTGAAAAGGTACTGTGATAACTTATTGGAATGAACACATAGCACAAACTACAAAGTAATTATGTATTCATCATCGACATATCCATTATCAGAAAACCATAAAAACATATAAACCACCCTCAGTATTATTCCCTCTTTAGCTACACATCCACCAGTTCCAGGACAAAAACAACTGAATAGTGTAGTGCTTTTATATAATATTATAGACAGTTCATCGAATATACAATTTTCAAAGGCAGAGATTTAACATGTAAAGCAAAACAATGCAAATTATATACAGTTATACATTGATTTTTTTTCACGGCAGCTTATAAAATCATAGAACATTGTGGAGCATGTATCAATGCCGATTCTAAAGGCTAATGAGTTTACCACTGACAAGTATCGTAACAAGTACTACTACAAGTATTACAAGTAAGTCCACGTGCCGAACAAGAACTTTATTTCTGGAAGAGGATAATGCATGATTTAATTTTTCTTAAGGGGAACGAATGTTTAACTTCCTGGTTTGACATTGATAGAATAACACTAAGCTCGATGCAACTTTGTGATTGTCCTGCCTGTAACATTGTCTGCCAGATGTCAGTAGCGCGTGGATGCAAACTTTATCAATTAAACTCTTGACATTTGACACGCAAGACAGGGCAATGACAGACTTCTTTATATTACAACTTCATTACCACTCACATGACACAGAGTCTACTTAATCTTTGCCACACGTGCAGGGAACCTTTGGGACTTTTCCGAGTAGACGAACACGGCGTCAGACCTTCTCCATCTCTCATGCATTTCAACCTTCAACTCAGGCGCTTCATTTTCCACACCTGGGGTTAACTACTCACTTTGTTAATGTCTTCCTCTATTATACTTTATGCTCCTTAACTTTCCATGCAGAAGCTTTAGTAAACTTTTAATGACTACCCGCTGTATTATTAGCAGTCAATTAGCAGTCAAATGAATAGCAGTCAATGTGAGCTGCCCACCTGTGTTGCCTTGTCTGGTACCGATGCGAAGGATCTTGATGTAGGCCTACTCCCTTTTGACTTCCTTTCAAGTTTGGGCGACTTGTGACAATCAGACCCCTGTGATATGAATTAATTTTAATTGTAATCAGGTAAAGTCTGAAGTCGGATAACATAATATAAAAGTTTAAAAAAATCCATGAATGTACGCTAAAATCCTCCCAAAAATATTAAAGAAATAGCAAAAACAAGGCAATCAGGTGGTCCGAAGCCCTAAATCAGTGGTTCCCAACGTTT
>JACEEZ010017119.1:45000-47500 GCA_016584305.1 Chionoecetes opilio
TGGCTAAAGACATACCTATACCACATACTATTCCAGAGAACAGAAATATACTGCCCGGCACACCACAGTTCGACGGCCGCGGAGACGTGCCGGACACAAACAGAATCACGAAGCGATTAAAACTTTTCGTTAAATGTCAGGCCAAGGTTTTTACAAGACTGAATGACAGTTAAGTTAATGTTCAGACTGCACTAGCAAAGTTGTTTAGATTCCAAACTTAATTTCAACACGATATTCTGGCTCATAGAGATACTTTTTGATTACACCTAATGTCAATAACAAGCATTAAAAACAAACGCAATCAGAGTTGGAATGGCACCAATAACATATCGACAGTAGCTCGATCATGAAGGATGAACATGCTGTAGCTGCATCACACAGCTTCTGTATCTGCAAATATTACCCCCATCCCGGGGCCATCCACCCTCCGAACATTTAGCGAATACAGTATTTCATGTACGTTATAATGAGGTGCGCAGGAATGTGCGTTTAATATCTGGTGCAATCTTACATACTTTGTGGTGATATAAGAAGTATTCATTGTCAAGTGTAGTTTATATACGGATACTACGTAGGTACTATATGCGACACTTTAGTATTCTTAGGCTACACAAAAGCCTAAACCAATTGAAATGATGAGTGATCATGTAAAAGGCAAGGTGATACTAACGGCAAAGTGACATTAACACGTAAGGAAATACCAAATAATTCCCTCACTCCATTATAATGTAACCGTTGAAAAATGACATCAGTGGCGGTAATAAAACAAACTTGACATAGTTGCCAAGGTAAAATAATTAAATGATATTCCTTTTTCCACACAAAGAAAAGTTTAATGATCAACAATTATTAACTCGTACAGACTTTGAAGACAGCAATGTCTAACGAGAAATTTTTAAAAAGATAATGTCATACGAGAAATGTTTTAAAAAGTTTAAAAAGAATGAACCAAGAATTTTAAATCAAGTGTCAAAGGAATAAAGTTCTTGACTGACTGTGTTTTTTGCCGCTGTTTACCGAGGAAGTGAAGGAATGTCTAACGTGACGCCGACAGGAATGTTCAGTGTGCTCGTGCGTCTGAGGGATTTGCTTTGATCATTCGAGAACTGTAATGTGTGCTGTTGTGTTGTGTTACTCTTCTGAATACAATACAAGAAAGTCTCTCTCTCTCTCTCTTCTCTCTCTCTCTCTCTCTCTTCTCTCCCCTCTCTCTCCTCTCCTCTCTCTCCCCTCTCTCTCTCTCTCTCTCTCTCTCTCCTCTCTCTCTCTCCTTTTCCCTCTCTCCTTTTCTCTCCTCTCTCTCTCTCTCTCTCTCTCTCCTCTCTCTCTCCTCTCTCTCTCTCTCCTCTCTCTCTCTCTCTCTCTCTTCTCTCTCTCTCTCTCTCTCTCTCTCTCTCTCTCCCCTCTCTCTCTCTCCTCATCACACTTTCCTCAGTCGCCACTCACGCTCCGCCAAAGAATCGATCGCGTTGCCTAATTGATGTGAGTAAACTCTTGTGATGCAGCCTGCCCTATCCTTCCCTCACTTTGTTCATGAATAATTCCAACACGGCGACTTTTGTTCCCACCAGCAGACCCATCACCTTCCACCTCCTTAGTACCTGCTTCCCACCTGCTTCCCCAGCCTGCCTCTCCTGCTACCCCGCCAAGCAGTCAACCCCACCCCCTGCTTCTCCGCTGCGTCCTATTACCCATCGGGGAAATAAATAACCCGCTAATGAAAAATAATTAAGAACAAATGGAAATAAAGAAAACTATATATTTAATGTGTGTGTGTGTGTGTGTGTGTGTGTGTGTGTGTGTGTGTGTGTGTGTGTGTGTGTGTGTGTGTGTGTGTGTGTGTGTGTGTGTGTGTGTGTGTGTGTGTGTGTGTGTCTGAAAGCTTAATTAATAATGATGGTGATTTAGATGGTGATAATAACTATGTGATGACAACCATGATGATGATGAGGAGGAGGAAGGTGATTACAATGGAAGCGATGGTGGTGATGATGGTAGTGGAGGTGGTGATAGTGGTAAAAGAATAGAGGAAAAGCATATAACACTTTCATTCTCCTATACTATCTCTCCCCCCCTTTCTTTATCTCTCTCTCTCTCTCTCTCTCTCATCCTCTCTCTCTCCTCTCTCTCTCTCTCTCTCTCTCTCTCTCTTTCACTGTTTCCAGCCTCTCACCCTTAATAGCCACCACCTCACATCCCCTCTTCTCCCTCACCTTCCGTCCTCTCATGGCTCCCAATCTCCCCTCGCCTCACCTGCTCCCATCTTCCAAACACCGCCCCCTCCCCCCTCCCCGCCCTCCCTGCCCTCCCAAGGTAACTTCATATCTCCGTCCGGTTGGCAG
This sequence comes from Chionoecetes opilio, assembly GCA_016584305.1. NCBI lineage: Eukaryota > Metazoa > Arthropoda > Malacostraca > Decapoda > Majidae > Chionoecetes > Chionoecetes opilio. The sequence continues at coordinate 47,343 of JACEEZ010017119.1, forward strand.
AATCGCCCCATGCCCAGAGTTATGCTGAGGAACGGCCTATTATCTATATTGCTTTATTGTTTCTCTCTCTCTACCCATACTTACAAGTACACGTATGCACACACACACACACAACACACACACACACCACACACACACACACACACACACACACACAC
>JACEEZ010017119.1:52500-55000 GCA_016584305.1 Chionoecetes opilio
ACACAGGCAACCCCAGGCAAGCATAATGAAAAACAATAACACCACAAATGTAATGAAGAAATAACAGCTATATAAATACTAATGACATGTTACCAACAGAGTGGTGAAAACGGGTTAACAGAAAAATAACTGGAAGTAGTAAAAGAAATAGCAACAGTAGAACACTAAATAATAGTACCGGTGTGACGGAATAGAAGATCCGCAGCTACGATTGGTCTTGCGCATGTGCAGAACTCGGTGCATGTAAACAAACAGACGACGCGGGCTGTTACTCGGACCAAATGTCACGCTCTAGGGCGGTATTTTAGGCTATTTTATGTTAGGTAAATTAGTTTAGGTTAGGTTAGGTTAGGTTAGGTAAGGTTAGGTTAGCTTTAAAAAACACCAAATTCTGCGCATGCGCTGGACCAACCGTCACGTCGGATCTTCTATTCCGCCACACCGGTAAATACACTGAAAACTTAGAAGCAGTGAGAGGCAGGCGTGTCTTCCAGCAGGTGAGGCACAGAGGCACCTGGACACCTTGATGAGTGGTGAGGCAACGAGGTGATGAGCGGCAAGGAGGGGCAGCAGGCAATGACCTCCCAGCGATGAGGGTGGGTTGTAATCTCCGGCCAGATTAATGCTGCGCTGGGCCTCCTTAGATGGTGTGTCATCAGGCGGCTTGATGGCCTCGCGCCGGGCAGCATATTCTCAATGTGTTCGCCCTTTTCGGCAGGTTGGCGGCCCTCTACACATGGCTGTAGCTCCGAAACTAACCACAGGATTTTATGCAAATAACCTCATTGTGATTCCCACACAAAGTTACCATTGTAAACGTCAACCTAAACCTAACCTAATCTAACGTTATGGGAAAAAAAATTCGCGAGCGGCCTGCCGACAAGGGCGAACGCATTGAGAATATGCCGCCGGGCATGGGGAGGCACGGGTGGATGACTGGGGGGAGGGATGCAGGGGCGGGGAGGGAGGGGAAAGGAAGGAAAGGTAACGCTGTGTATCTATCTAATATCTAATATATTATACGAGTAGCCGTGTGTCTGTCTGTCTGTCTGTCTGTCTGTTATGGGTAGCCGAATCTGTAATTTCAATTTTGATGAGAGTAGGCTCAAAAAATCGGAAATAAATCGTAGGTGGTAGGCGGCTTGGTCCCATGTCGATTGAATCTTTTTGAAGGGGGGTTTTAGGCTGAAAATACTTTTAGGAGTATTAGATTACAGGAAGAAACTCTGCGATGACGCTTTGCCGCATTTCACTACATCCGTAGACTCATGGACTTACCGTGTGTGTGTGTGTGTGTGTGTGTGTGTGTTGTGTGTGTGTATGCATGCATGTATGTGTGCGTGTCTGCGTGCGTGCGTGCGTGTGTGTGTGTGTGTGTGTGTGTGTGTGTGTGTGTGTGTGTGTGTGGTGGTTTCGTGTGTGTGTGTGTGTGTATGTGTGTGTGTTTGGGGTCGATATTCTAATATATTCCACGTACGGCAACTCTACGTTAGCCTGTCAAGGGTTGGCTGTGCTGATGCCGTCGAAGTATAAGCGCCCTGTGGAATCACACGGAACGTAGTCTACCCCGAGGCACTTTGACCAGTGACCAACGACAGCAACAACACGATTAGAGTTTGCACTCACATTGTTGTCTAATAATATACTACTCTACAAAACATCAAAAACATGGGTCCGGGGCCCACAAGCACTTTTTTTCATCCATTATTCGGGCTGTATCCTTTTTTTGCCCCTCCTTAATTTTGTATTCCTCAGTTTTCCTCTAGTGGTATTTTACAGGGCCTGAGCAGCCCCTGCCAGGCCCCGTCTATATTCCCAAAATTTTTTTTTAACATTCACCTTAGTTCTTCTTAGTGTTGGCCGAAGCCCCCCCCCGGGGGGCGGGGGGACAATCCCCCGGCTAAACCCCGGGACCCATTTTACTGCTGGGGGGACAGGGGCCCGGGTTTTTTAAAAGACCCCCCAGTCCCGTCCCTTTGCTCCGCCCGGGGGTCGAACCCGGGACTTCCGGGGTTTTGAGGGCCAAACGGGGCTAACCCATACACCCACGGAGTTTCCTTGACTTTCCCTTCCCTTTGTGTGGTGGGGTGGGGTGTGTGGTGTGTGGTGTTGGTTGGGGGTGTGTGTGTGTGTGTCTTATTATATATTTGTGTATTTGTATGTTGTGTGTGTGGGGTGTTTTGGGGTGGGTGTGTCCCGTTGAGTATGTGTGTGGGGTGGGGTTTTTTGTGTGGGGTTTTTGTTTGCGTGGTGTGTGTGGTTTTGTGTTTTTGTGTGTGTGTGTGTGTGTGTTTTGTTGGGGTGTGGGTGTGTGTTGTGTGTGTGTGGTGTATGTGTGTGTGTGTGGTTTTGGGGTGGGGTGTTTGGGTTTGGTGGTGTGGGTGGTGGGCTTGTGGTGGGGTTGTGGGTCTGTGTCTGTGTGTTGTGTGTGGTGTGTGCGTGTGGGGTGTCTGTCTGTTGATATGTGTGGTTTTTTGGTGTGTTTTGGGTGTTGTTGGTG
>JACEEZ010017119.1:62500-65000 GCA_016584305.1 Chionoecetes opilio
CAAAGCCCTATCCACTCCTACGCTGATGATTCTACCCTGCATTTTTCAACGTCGTTTATTAGACGTCCAACTCAACAGGAACTAAGTGATTCACGGAGAGATGCCACCGAGCGCCTAACTTCTGATCTTTCTATAATTTCTGATTGGGGCAAAGGAAACCTTGTTTTGTTCAATGCCTCAAAAACCCAATTTCTTCACCTATCTACTCGACAAACCTACCAGATTAGTATCCCCTCTTCTTCAATGACACTCAACTGTCTCCTTCTACAATGAACATTCTAGGACTATCCTTTACTAAAAATCTGAACTGGAAATCTCACATCTCATCTCTTGCTAAAACAGCTTCTAAGAAGTTACGTGTGCTGTGGCGTCTGTGTCCTTTTTTTTCTCCCTCCCAATTGCTTGCTCTCTACAGGGGCCTTATCCGCCCATGTATGGAGTATGTCTCACATGTTTGGGGAGGATCCACTCATACAGCTCTCCAAAACAGGGTTGAGTCAAAAGCTTTTCGTCTCATCAACTCCTCTCCTCTGACTGACTGTCTTCAATCTTTAAATCACCGCCGCAATGTTGCTTCTCTTGCTCTCTTCTACCGTTATTTTCATGCGCACTGCTCTTCTGAACTTGCTAACTGCATGCCTCCCCCACTCCCGCGGCCTCGCTGCACAAGACTTTCTACTCATTCTCATCCCTATTCTGTCCATCTTCCTAATGCAAGAGTTAATCAGTATCTTTACTCTTTCATCCCTTGCACTGGTAAACTCTGGAACTCTTTTCCTGTTTCAATTTTTCCACTTTCATATGACTTAAATCTTTTCAAAAGAAGAGTAACAAGACACCTCCCGAACTAAATTGGCCTACCCCTCTGTTTTTATTTTATTCTCTTACTGTCTTCTTTATAGGGACTGGCAACTAAGCGGGCTTTGTGTTACCCATTTTTTTTGTGTCCTTGGCCAGTTCTTTGTGATGTAAAAAAAAAAAAAAAAAAAAAAATACTTGCCGATCCAATTGAACATTCTTGTCTTGATCTTGTCGAGAGCTGCTTGGTATGGGAAAGGAGCCTGCATGATAACTCGCGCGAGGTGACCCCCGGGAGTGGCGTCGTAGGGTGGGCGAGGCGACGCGCCCCCCGGCGTATGCCCCTAATGATTGATTGATTGATCCAATTGATAATATATTTCTAGTTAATGCTAATGTATGCATGGTTCTAATTCATTTATCAGAAAACGAAATATATCAATGGAAATCTAATGAAAATTCGCTTCTATTGTTATGTTTCATGTAAAAAGTTTTTCGCAAAATATTAAATGGCGAAGAGTCTTAAGTGAATATTGAGGCATGCATATTTCTTCACTCTCTCATAATGACATTTCTTTAGTGTAATTTACTGTTTTTTATTTGATAATATTATAGAACAAACATTTACGGATATAACAGTATATCATTTATACTGATAAACCATAGGAAGGGAAATGGGAGTGATGTTCGAAAATGTCAGGAATCGCAAAACTGGCCTCAACTGGTCATGGGTGGGTTGGCGCGGGGCACGAGTAGCAAGTATATAGTAGTTTATAGTGTGACAAAAAAAAGATAAATACCGTAGGGTAAAAAAAAGAAAACAAGATTACGAAGCATTAAAAAAAACATTAGGTAGCGTGTGTGTTAGTGTGTGTGTGTGTAGGAACGCTTTGTAAAACAGTAAGACACATGATAATGAACAGCTCCTGAGTTATATCAATCAATCCTGCTGAGGTTAATGTTCATGAAGTAGTGTTATCTCTCTTTGATCCATGAGGCAGATGTTTCAGCAGCTCGCCATGAGGAACCATATGTCCCTTTGCGTCGCTCAATGTCAACTCGTAATATTAAGCAAAGTAGACCACGTTCCTGCAGGTAGGAATCAGCAGCATGGCGTTAATTACCTCACCTGTGAACGCAAGTACGAACGCTTACACAACGCACGACGAAGCTCTATATTTTTCGTTCGCAATGAGATGAAAATAACGTAAGATGTACACTATTATGTGATCTACGAGCCTATGTATTGGTGCCCTTGCGTATCAGTTGTAGGCACCCTTGCATGAGAGGTACAGTCAAGGCTCCTTCTTCTCTACTAGGAAGTTCTTCATAAATTTGGTACAACATTTGGTATGCATTAATTGGCCTTCTTGCCGCTGGGTGCGTCCCGTTGTTACAAAAGGTAGTTAAACTTATACGTCCATATACCAACATGCGCTCAAGCTCAACTAACATAATCCAAATTCTACTAACTTAACAACCCACCATAACAGAACATAACCACCCTAACTTAAATAAAAAAATTCCTAACTTAATCTCTGCCATCTCAAATTTACCTAACCTCAACAAATTTAACCCAACCTACAATAACTTAACACAACTAACTCCATAAACTTAACCAAGACCCCACACACACATACTGTACATATACGTAAGTGGTTGAGTGTAAAAATGGCTAGTCATGTAGTGAGACATCAGTAGA
>JACEEZ010017119.1:70000-97500 GCA_016584305.1 Chionoecetes opilio
TATCAATGTTAAGCTCTGGTAATTCTGGCTTCATGTGGCTTCATTTACCTTATTGCTATGCTATTGAACTCCCGACCTAAGGAATGAAACACCAATAGCCTGGCAATTAATTGGAATGAGTGAAAGGAGTAGAGGTATTATACGGAAAAATGAAAAGGCAGTCTCCTGACAATTCCTATTTCAAAAATGTTTCCATGCCTCATAGTCTTGCTATATTGTGGTAGCCACCTTAGGTTACACGAAATAAATAGTAATTAAATAGTGAGTTGACCTTGGGAGGCAGAAATTTTTCATAGTTAATTGGGAACATTTATCAAGTCTATTGCCCTGAAAGCCTCTTCGGAATCCAGACTCGTACGAAATTCATGGTATACTGAACTAATTTATCCCAACAATGAAAATATACATTTATATGTTGTGCAAAAAACACACAAATAAAATACAAGACAATAAATAATGCATTGCAGCTCATATTTGTCATCTACGCGCATTTCTATAATTAATGATACTTTGTTATTCAAATTTAAGAGTTATATTTATCACCTTTTACCTGAATTACTTGTGACACTGTTTTGACTGCTATATAGAGAGATTACGAGAGAGTTTTGTATCATATATTCTTGTGACAATGCTTGCTATCAAACATCTACAAACTATATAAACATTTGTACATACAAGATTCTTCTTACATCTACAATATGTTTTCTCGTCTACGTAACAAATAACAGCTATAAAAAAAAGGCGTCTCCAGTATTACAAATATTCGCACTTCCATCTTTACCGTCCTTTACTTCCTGCGTCATTACGGTTTGTGCTCCCAGGCATCGCATTAAGTTGATCAAAGTGTTTATGTTATTCTTTTTACCGAAAAAAAAAAATTGATAGACGTTTGATTCTAAAAAAAAAACCTGATAATTCCAGCCATATCTGTTATTATAGAAACTTTTATAGCGATTAGACAAAAAAATATTTCACCTGTTATACAACGGTAAATAAATTATTTAAATATTGTTTTTCATAGATCTCCCTCCCCCCCCGCCACACAAAGCTCTTCATTCAGTTTATCCTTCTCTAATACCAGCTCGACCTTCAAACCCCTGGCCAGCGGGTCTTGAGGGGACGGTTGTGTTGGGCGCCACCTTGAGGGCGGCACACGCCACGCCAATGCAGGATATCATTCAATAAATCCTGGATCCAGATGTAGACACAAATCGGCATCAAAAATTATTCTCTTCTAAATTGGCCAAACCCCCCCCCCCCCACCCCCCCCCCCCCCCCCCCCCCCCCCCCCCCCCCACCCCCCTGGTAAAATATTAATGCAAATCCGTCTATAATTCTTTTGCGTAATCCTACTAACAGACAAACAGATAAACAAGCCGAATCGATCACATAACTTCCTTGGCGGAGGTAAAGATAATCAGATAAGCGTGGCGGCGCTGCATCAGTTAATGTATGTGTGTGTGGTGTGTGTGTGTGTGTGGGTGGGTGGGTGGGTTGGTGGGTGGGTGGGTGGGTGGGTGGGTGGGTGGTGGGTGGGTGGGTGGGTGGGTGGGTGGGTGGGTGGGTGGGGTGGGTGGGTGGTGGGTGGGTGGGTGGGTGGGTGGGTGTGTGTGTGTGTGTGTGTGTGTGTGTGTGTGTGTGAGTGCGTCCGTGTGTGTGTATGTGTGTAACAGACATCATCATAAAAGACATCATGCACAAGCCTCGGTCATGCGAGGTGAGTGAACCGATGAGGGTTACGAGTGTGACGTTTACGAGCACAGTCCCTGGCGGCCCTGGAGGCGCGTGTGGGAGGCGAGGAAAAAGAAGTTCAAGGGACGCACTAACACTACTGTTATTAATACCATTACTACTACTACCACTGGTTTTATTACTACTACTACTACTACTAATAGTTAATACTAATAACAATAATAATGATAATAATAATAATAGCAATAATACAATGTAATAGTAACGACACAATGCCGATAATAATAATAACAATAATAATAATAAAAAATTTAAAAATCATGAAAATGTTAGCAAAAATATTATTAATGACAGAAATAATAATAATGATGATAATAAAATGTATCAATAATAATTTTTAAAAATGTAACAATAATAACAATAAAAATAATGATAAATAAACGTAAAAATAGTAATGATGATAATTGAATAAGTAATGAATGAAAAAGAGGATGAGAAGGAAGACGAGGATGAAGACAACTATAAGTACGTACACTAATACGTATAGTATACACAAGGCGGGTCAAAGTTTTCTTTAATTCATTTACACTATTATAGGTAAGAGGGGCGTGGCAAGGCTTTTGATAATTCAGTAACAGTGTTATCTGACGGGATGAAGTTTGGAGTGAAAAATTAAGGCTGGTGGATCTTTCTTACACACACACACACACACACACACCACACACACACACACACACACACCACACACACACGCACAGACATACACAGACACAGACACAGACACACACACACACACACACACACACACACACACACACACACACACGGAGTATAGGGTACTCCGTGGTGTAGCGGAAGCACGCTCGGTTCAGAACCGAGAAGTCCCGGGTTCGATCCCCAGGCGGAGCGGAAACAGATGGGTTGTTTCCTTAAAACCCGAGCCCCTGTCCACCCAGCAGTGAATGGGTACCGGGTGTTAGCTGGGGTTTGTGACCTGCTCTCCGGGGTGCTGGCTTCGGCCAACACGAAGCACTGAGGATGAATGATAAAAATGTTGATATGGAGACGGGGCCACACGAGCATTGCTTTGGCCCTGTAAAATACAACAACTAGATGAATACACACACACACACACACACACACACACACACACATGGGGAACTCAGTAGTGTAGCGGTTAACACACTCGGCTCACAACCGATAAGTCCCGGGTTCGACCCCCGGGCGGAGCGAAGACAGACGGGCGGTCTTCTTAAAACCCGAGCCCCTGTCCACCCAGCAGTGAATGGGTACCGGGTGTTAGCCGGGGGTATGTGCCCCGCCTCCCGGGGTGGTGGCTTCGGCCAACACTAAGCAGTAAGAATGAATGATAAAAAATGTTGATATGGAGACGGGGCCATACGAGTGTCGCTCTGGCCCTGTAAAATACAATTAGATGAATACAACTAGATGAATACACACTCACAACACACACACACGAGAGAGAGAGAGAGAGAGAGGAGAGAGAGAGAGAGAGAGAGAGAGAGAGAGAGAGAGAGAGAGAGAGAGAGAGAGAGAGAGGAGGAGAGAGAGAGAGAGAGAGAGCCAGAAAGAGAGATATAGGAAAATTATCTTATTATTCCTAAAATAAAGCTGCTTCTGCATAATTGGGCTCTCTCTCTCTCTCTCTCTCTCTCTCTCTCTCTCTCTCTCTCTCTCTCTCTCTCTCTCTCTCTTTAGCCCGGCAGGGTGGTAAGGTTGGTAGAGACGTGAGCTCGCAATGTGCAGCGTCCCTGTGCATTCGGTCAGCGGTTCGAGTCCGCCTAGTTCGTGCTGACGTGGCGGCGCTTTGTATAGTCAATAACCTTGTAGTTGGTACTCGCAAAGTGTCTAGATAGGATGAAAATCTTATCTATCTCTTATCTCTCTCTCTCTCTCTCTCTCTCTCTCTCTCTCTCTCTCTCTCTCTCTCTCTCTCTCTCTCTCTCTCTCTCTCTCTCTCTCTCTCTCTCTCTCTCTCTCTCTCATATTCATATAACCCCTTCAGCCCTCATTCATGTCACTCTTTTCTTATTCTTCTTCAGTCTATATTTCCACCTCCCTCCTCATTGGTTCACCTCGCGCCTCGGTGGAAGGCGGACCTCTTTCCCGTCCTCTCCTCTCTCCGCTGCTCGTCGTGAGTGGTTGAGATTACTCCCACCATGGCCACTGCGAAGAGGCGCCGCGAGGAACCTAACGACGACGGCTTCACCCTCGTACAGAGGGAGTGCTTCAGGGTGAAGAGGCCTCCCTCTCTACAGCCGAGTGGTGCCACGGCTTCGGAGCAAACTATCCCGGTACGGAGGATCGTCAAGCATGACGACTTTCCCGGTCCCTATCAGCTTGTTCGGTGGTTAGAGAGCGAGCTCCAGCTCGCCCTCAAGGTGGATGTCTCCGCCTCCGGAGAGTTCCTTCTCCGGGGGGCGACTAAGGACGCCGCCGCCACCCTCCAAGAAGTAGCTGATGGCCAACCACGGGGCATCGTGTTGGCACGGAGGGAAACTAGCAGGAGAGGTGTCCTCGTTGGATACCTCACTGGCCTCCCCCTGTACCCTATATTGGAGCACCCGCTCGTAAAGACGGCGGTGCGGTGCTCATACAACGCGGGCCTTAAGCGGCACCTCCCGACCTGGCAGGTTCAGCTGACGCTGCGGGGGCACGTCCCCGCCGCCCTAACCTTGGCTGCTTCGGGACTTTCGCGGTGCGCAGGTTCATCCAGGAACCCGTCCGTTGCTACCGCTGCCAGGCGTTTGGGCACTACCAGCGCCAGTGTCAGCGGCGGCAGGAGCTGTGTGGTGTGTGCAGTGGGGAGCACGCTTCACGGGACTGTGTCCGTCGCCTACGGGAGGGTGGAGAGCGGCCCGTGGCTCGGTGCCCCAACTGCGGTGCCAGGCATCACGCCTGGAACCCGCGCTGCCCTGCCCGGCTCCGGCAGATTCCTGGGTCCACGGTACCTCGCCAGCTGCAGTGGAAGGAGGCTCCCTTGCTTCCACCTCGGTCAGCACCCCAGCTGACCACGGATTGAAGACGCCGCAAGGACCCGACGGCCCCGCCGCAGGAGGAGGAAGAAGAGGCCCCGGCGTGTCACTCTGTTGTCCCCTGTGGGGGATATGGACGTGGACGCCCAGGCCCCCGTGTTGCCGCTGGACCCGGCCCCCTTGGAGATGGCGGCCATTGGCGGGATGTTGCAGCCTGCTGTGGCCCCCCGCCATGACGCCGCGACCCAATGCAGCCCGCTTCCCTCTCTGGTCGAGAATGGGACGCAGATGACTGGCCGGCACTATACTTTCAAGGACAACGCCCTACTCGCACTGCTTGGGACGTACGAGTTCCTGGTCAGCCAGGAGGGTGCGGCGGTTCGCTCCCATATCTCGCACCAGCCTGCCTTTTCGTACGTGCGGCAGGCGCTGCGTGCGGGCCGTGAACCTGGCGTGCGCCTGCCCATTGAGAGGCCGATTGCCATGCCGGTCTTCCGTTACCACCGTGCGGAAAATGATTGGGTGAGCTACGACCCCACCGCCGGGATCGATTGACTGCTTATGTTTCTTTGATCTTTGGTCACCTTGTACTATTTATTGCATGTGTTTATTTCCATTTCTTATGCTCATTGTTGTACTTGTCTGCCTGATGCCTGTGGGCGTAATAAATTAATTCCAATAGATCCCTCCTCATTACCCTCTCAGCCCCTGTCTCTTTCCTATTTCTTATTCTCACTTTTATCCCTCCCTCGTTTACTGTTCTTCTACTACCAACTGAGCACAACCTGAATGCTAATGAGTGGAAAGTGAATGAAAAAAAACCATTAGCTGTAATAACTGCCTTATCCCTGTTTAGAAAAGTGAACCCTCGTAACACGGAACAATGCTACTTGTGCTCATTGTCATTACTCTCTCTTCCCCTATACTGGTGGTGGTGGTGGTGGTGGTGGTGGTGATCTCTTATTTACGGTGGTGTGTGTGTGTGTGTGTGTATATGTGTGTGTGTGTGTGTGTGTGTGTGTGTGTGGTGTGTGTGTGTATTCATCTAGTTGTATTTTACAGGGCTTGAGCTGCACTCGTATGGACCCGTCTCCATATCAACATTCTTATAATTCATCCTTAGTTGGCCGAAGCCATCACCCCGGAAGGTGGGTCACAACCCCCGGCTAGCACCCGGTACCCATTCACTGCTGGGTGGACAGGGCCTCGGGTTTTAAGGAAACAGCCCATCTGTCTCCGCTCCGTCCGGGGATCGATCCCGGGACTTCTCGGTTGTAAGCCGAGCGTGCTACCTCTATACTACGGAGTTCCCTTGTGTGTGTGTGTGTGTGTGTGTGTGTTAGTGTGTGTGTGTGTGTGTGTGTGTGTGTGTGCGTGTGTGTGTTTATGTGTGTGTGTGAGTGTGTGTGTGTGTTTAAGCCTCAATTTTAGTTAATTATAGTATTAATGTATTTCCTTTCCTTTTATGCAATTATAAAGTAATTTTGTATTGCTTTTACCTCATTATAGGCTTGTTTGCTTTCCTAGTAATTAGATAAAGATGCAATGATAGCTCTCTCTCTCTCTCTCTCTCTCTCTCTCTCTCTCTCTCCTCTCTCTCTCTCTCTCTCTCTCTCCTCTCTCTCTCTCTCTCTCTCTCTCTCTCTCTCTCTCTCTCTCTCTCTCTCTCTCTTCTTATTGTGTCATTCCACATCGATGTAAGAAGCAAAGCAGCCTGAACAAAAATTGCAGGTAAAATTATCAGTTTTCGTTTTACTATCATTTTTTTTTCAATCATGATTCCGAAGTGACTTGCTGCATCGTCAAACACACACACACACACACACACACACACACCGCGCGCGCGCCGCACACGCACACGCACGCACACACACACACACACACACACACACACACACACACACACACACACAGCACACACACACACACACACACACACACACACACACACACACACACTTATCAGCGGCTTGTGGTCCAGTGTGCACGTTCTGAACGATGCAATAGCACCATTCACTGTGCAGTGACTGCCTATAGAAGACAAGTTCGTATTTACCAAATTTTGTTATTTAATCCGCGAAGCGAGATATTGATATGAGGCTGGGTGTGTACATATATACAAGGTGTACCCTTTAGTCATGGTTATGTAATGTTGCACATGGGATTAGTGTGTGTGTGTGTTTGTGTGTGTGTGTGTGTGTGTGTGTGTGTGTGTGTGTGTGTGTGTGTGTGTGTGTGTGTGTGTGTGTGTGTGTGTGTGTGTGTGTGTGTGTAAGTAAGTAAGTAAGTAAGTAAGTAAGTAAAGTTTATTGCCATTACTAGTAAATATATACATTCAGTAATTACATAAAAAGTGGTCGTTGGCACGGTCTGTCGAGCCAAGGCTCCCTGACAGACATGTTCAGATATAAGTTATATGTGCTGAGCAGAATCAGTTGGCTGTTTGTTTCTGTAGTAAAAATATACTACTTTGTAACGTGAAGAAAAAAAACATACATACATATACATCTATACATACATATACACATACAGACATACACATATGCATATACGTACACACATACACACATATACACATATATGCACATACACACACACATACATATACATACACACACACGCACATATACGATCATTCATTCATCCATATATATGCAATAACACATATACATATACATTTATATGAAAAAATCACAATAAGAACTTTCGTAACCTATGCTATCCAATACATACTTTATACATATAATACTACTACTATGACCATGAAAATACCACACTATGACTAAACCACATACCAAACTACATACATAAATACTATACATGTATACATGTATGGCATCTTAAATGTACATGAAATACATATTCTACCTATCACTCGTGGGATGTTTGTGAGGTCTGAAGGACAAAGAAATGATTTTTTACTCTCCTCTTGAATTCAAAAAAGCTGATATTATTTGTAAGTAGTTTTATGGGTGTAGGCAGAGCATTCCATAGTTGAGGACCAAAGCAAATTATGCTGTTCTTAAAGAGTGTTGAACGGAAATGTGGACATACCAAATTCATATTGCTTCCTCTGGTTCCATGCGTTGATTCTACAAACTTATAAATAGAAGTACCTGGAGCATTTTTTTTATTTTAAACATGAAGTAAAGAACAAAACATTATGAATATTAAAAAAATCAAGAGTTTATTGTCTGAAATATAAAGAAGCTGTTGAATCCAATTTACCCAAAAAAAAGTGTGTGTACCCATGTGTGTGTGGTGTGTGTGGATTGGTGTGTTAGTGTGTAGTGTGTAGTGTGTGTGACCCTGTGTGTGGTGGCGTGTGTGTGTGTGTGTGTGTGTGTGTGTGTGTGTGTGTGTGTGTGTGTGTGTTAGAATGTGTGTGTGGTGTATGTGTGGTGTGTGTGTGTGTGTGTGTGTGTGTGGTGTGTGTGTGTGTGTGGTGTGTGGGTCTTATTCATCCATCCTGGTCTTGACCACGCGTGCTAAGTCGCGATTCGCCAGCCTTACCCCCAGGAAAAGTTAATGAGCTCATAGTGTATCCGATCCTATGAGTAAAGCATCACTCACACACCACATACATACCCATCCCCTTGCTTGCGGATTCACTCTAGCGGAGGATCAAACACTTCCAAACGTACCGAACATGACAGGCGAAGAGCATCCGATCAGACCACACAAGGGCTGTGTGTGGGGGGGAGGGAAGGGAACAAAAAGTGCAGGATGGTGTATACAAAAGGGGGCACGGAGAGGACCTGGAGCGTCTGAAGTGGAATGAAGAATGGAGAGGGGTGGATTGGCGAAGTGGCCAGGAGAGGAAGGAACTGGGTGGGGATTGCAGTGGAGGAGGAGTGAGGGGAGTGGAATGGTAGGTGGTGATATATTGTGTGACAATTACTTAATGGTGGCGAATAAGTCCCTCTTGGTGTGGTAGGGTAGTGGTGATGGTGGTGGTTCTTGGAGGAAGTATGAGTGGGAGACGGCCCGCAGCCGCGCGGCCTGTGTTGTCAGTTGTAAGCCCACTTTCTCCCCGTCCGCCCACACTGTTGTGGGCAATGTCAGCCACTGGTGACTTGAGATTACCCACTCATTCTTTTCCACGTTTACACTGTTTGCACCTTAATGAATGACGGTGTGTGAAATAATACTTCTGTGTTACTGCCTAACCATATATTACATATCATATATTGTTATATTTATTGCATATTAGCATATTGGAGTCCATTTACATATATATCAATACATATTATACATGACATAATTTCCTTAAAAACTACATTTTATATATTGAATAGATTACATACCACTAATAATACTAGTTTATCCATCTAGTCCTACTTTGGGTCGCTTCAATGAAATAAATTATATCATATCTGAATATATTCTGGCGGTGACTGCTGGCTGCGATTTATATCTCACCTGCAGATAGTACTCAGCTACAGCCTTCTTGATCAGTAAAATTAGATGTTATATATATTACTGACGGGTCACTGTCTGGGACATATGATTTTTCAGACTGAGGAAGTACAGTCTACCCCTGAAATCTGACAGGACAAGAGTGGCAATGTTGTGGTAAACATGAGGTGTAGACAAAACTTGTGTATGAGTTATCACAGCACAAACACTAGGCTCTCTCCTGAATTTTTCTCACTATGAGGATATGCAACTACAACGTATCTGGATGGCATGTTAAATTGCCTTTATTTTTTGCTTATAAAGCATGAGGTCTCATCTACATTTGGAGAAATAAGGGATTACAACAGCACTCACTCTCAAGATTTTCCTCAGCTGTTAAAAGCTACAAACCGGCTATATGATCTATACCTTTTCTGAATATGTGTATGGAGGAGATTTGTTGGCTGATCGCACATGTGACATACCCACCGATGTACCTGCTCCCACTCACGTCGCCTATCGCCGCTTGCAACATCTGCACAGACACTCTAGCACAAGGACCCCACACGTGACTCCCCCCCTTCCCTCACCACGCTTCCTCCAACCCTTCGCTTGGCACTCACCCCGCTGCCTCCTCCTCTCCGACTGTCGGTTCCCACCCATACACCTCTCTCGCACTGCAGCTCACGTGCACTATACTCGTGTGTCTCCCGAACCATATCGATGCTCTCCCTGGTGCTAGCCGCGCGCCGCGCCGTCTCATGTGTAGAAACAGTCAGTGCTTCACAACCTACTTCACCATCGCCTGCGCACATGATGACCGTATTGACATCGGCAGCGGCGCTACACACACTGAGGTGAGGCGCACGCGCATGACCGGGGAGGGAGGGAAGGAGGAAGAAATGGAGGTGAGGGAGGGAGAGAAGGAGGGACGGCGCGAATTGACCTCCATCTCGTGTCGTTGTACAGAGTTACGTAGACTCCGTCAGGGCAGGTTGCCCCGCGCGGGAGGGAGGGATGGATCACACACACAGAGGGGCAGGAGAGAAGTCGTAAGGAGGGAAGGAAGGGAGGGAGGGGAGTAACGCGAGGGAGATGAGGGACACAACATGAGGTCTATGCCGCCCGCACAAGAGGAAGGAGGGGAAGGAGGACAGCACGGGAGGGAAGGAAGGGAGGCAGGGAAGGAGGGAAGGAAGGGAGGAGGGAAGGAGCAGAGGAGGGAAGGGAGAGAAGGAGGGAAGGAGAGGGAGGGAAGGGAGGAAGGAGAGGAAGGGAGGAAGAAGGAAGGAAGAGGGAGAGAGGGAGAGAAGGAGGGAAGGAGAGAAAGGAGGGAAGGAAGAAGATGAGATTTTGCGAAGAGGGATATGGGAGGAAGAAGGGAAGAAGGGAGGGAGGGAAGGATATAAGAGAGGAAGGAGAGGAGAGGAAGGAGAGCAGAAGGGAAGGAGGATGGGAAGAAGGAAGGATCATTATGGAGGGAAGAAGGGAAGGAAAGGAGGGAGGGAAGGAGAGAAGGAGGGAAGGAGAGCAGAAGGGAAGAAAGACAGTAGAGTTATGGGCTTGGAGGAAGTCATGAACTAGCCTTAGACCACAACAAAATGGATACTCTGAATGACAGTTTCATGACTTCAACTCGCGACGGCCACTGAGGCGCGTCTCCACCCATACTACCTCCATGGTGGATGGTGGCTAGTGATAGGTGGTCGGTCGGGAGCAGTTCTCGTTACGTCATGGTATCGTTGAAATGGAAAATTTGTTATCTTTTGTGGCGTTGAAAATGTAATCATCATTATGTACTCTTCCATGGTGTGCAAACTCTCTCTCTCTCTCTCTCTTCTACCTCTCTCTCTCTATCTCTCTCTCTCTCTCCATCTCGCTCTCTATCTCTCTCTCTCTCTCTCTCTCTCTACGCTCTCTCTCTCCTCTCTCTCTCTCTCTCTCTCTCTCTCTCTTCTCTCTCTGTCAACGTCTCTCTCTCTCCATAAACTCATTTCCTTTGTGCTCTTCACACCCATACCGAGCCAAACCAGCAGAGAATAGAGCATGAACAAAGACTAAATACTAAAAACCACTCGTATTCCTCGTCATTCCAGCAGTGCATTATCCCGCACTCTAATCAAAATGTCAGAGATAACTTCTCCCTCCTCACTTCAGTGATGGGGTATCTCTGCTCACGCTTAATGAGGTAACCCTTTCCGACTCTTCATTCCCCTCCTCATCCTCCTCTCAGCTCCTACACTCCTCCCACCTCCTCTCCTCCTCCTCTCCCCATTCTTCTGACTGGACCAGTGTAAATAGTGGTGGTTCCTCAAGGATCAGTTCTCGACCATCGGTATCTTAATATAATAAATGACATGACGAGGGAATCACATGCAGCGGATATCGAAATTTTGATGATGACCGAAAATCAAAAACCTAGGCCTCTACAGAATCTCAGAGCAAATCATAAAAACGAACTTACACGCTAACAGACATGTCAAAAACATGGCAAATGTGACATTTCAACACCCAATATTATGCTCAGGTACTTACATATCGGTAATAAACAACCTCATAAAAAGTGACGTGATGAACGATTTCCAACTAACAAGTGTTGATAAAGAAAAGATTTAGCTTTATAATCTCGAAAGATCATCAAACCGAAAAAATAACCAAATTTATAGAGGTAGTAAAACTGCAAATAAATGGTAGGCTTTATGCGACGAACTTTCGAGTTTTCAATCGAAAAAGTTATACTCACTCATTTTAACTTAGCTTGTTCGCCCATCCTAGAATTACTGTGATGCAGTTCTGGTCACCTGTTATAAAAAAGGACATAGATAAACTAGAAAAAATACAGCGCAAGAGCAGAGGTAACCAAAATGATACACTAGATTGCCAAAATAAATCGGACTGAAAATCGGCTCAAAGAACTTCAAACTTATTCCACTATACAAAACGAAGGATAAGACGAGTGACCTCATCGAATGTATTTAAAATACTTTTAACGGATTTACGAACGCAGTCCAGAAAATCTTTTCAACGCTAGAACGGTCAAGCTCAAACTAGAAACAAAACGGATTTAAAATAAGCAGGCAAACGGTTTAACGACGCAAGCAAAAGTACTTCTCACAAACCGTGTGTAAACGTAGAAATGGGCTGAACCGTCCCCTCGTCAGAAGTTAGTAAAACTCAAATACAATAGAATCATTTAAAAATCGCCTCCTCGATAAATATTTAATATCAAATCTCCGGTTGTCACTGTTTATCTCGGAATAATACAATTATCTCGCGGCCTCTGAAATCTTACTCATCATTGCGGTAAATGACTTGCGAATAAGTAGCGTCTTACACAACCCTCCCACACGTCTCGACAAGCACCGGAGAACTGTCCACTATACCAACTTTGACCTGTGAACGGGCTGTGGTCAGTAAGGCGGCCCTGTCAGTGTAGTGACCCCACACCATCTGGGATGTATATACCAGGGGTCACGGATGCAGTGGGCATTTGAAGTAGCCACGGCGTCCTACTGAAAAGTGCACTACGCCAGTGGATTGAAACCGGAGCTGGGCCTCGATTGACTGCTGCATCAAGGAAAGCGCCAGGGCCAAAGGCTGCCGCACCACCCCACTCGAACTTCCAACACTGAGCCCTACCACTAAACACTACATTGGACCTCATTAACACAACAGCTAGCCCTGAGGTAACGGTTACACCATACTACTCTCGACCTGTGACGGGCTGTGGTTCAGTTAGGGTCTGACAGTTCAGTGACCACCATCGGCGATTAGGTACAGGGGTCACTGCTGCAGGAGGACCTTGAATGTGTACAGAGGTCACATAGGAAAGTACACAATCCCGCAGTGATGAACGGAGCTGGGGCCTGATTACTGCTGCCTCAAGAAAGCGCCAGGCCAAGGCTGCGCACCACCCTTGAACCCTCCACACTGTGTTCACACCCATTACAAAACCATACATAACAATGACCATCCTATCAAGCACTAAACCTACCCCACAAACTAGTAGTAGTTAGCCATAGATCTTACAGCTCAACGTTATTCATCCACAAATTCCATGAGTTTTTCTATATTGCCATGGTATCACTTCTTTTCCGGCCAGCCTTCGGCTGGAGGATGGAGTGGGTGAGAGGAGCCTTCTACTTCTATCCTTTCTACTCCTATCTATCGAGTTAGTGTAGTATAGTTAAGCTAAACCAGTCTAGTAAGGACCTACGGTTGTTGCGTTTGTCGGAGATTCCTTGTATTCCCTTTGTCATTCCTCTTCCTAACTTACCTAGTTCCTCCATACTCTCTCCACCTCTCAAATATATGGAAGACGTCAGGACTGCTTAATGACTGGCGCGTGCTAAATATAACATGGAAGGTAGTATAGATAGTGAGGCGTGTCGTCCGTCTGGTTAAGATACATAGATAACAATTCAAGATTTTATCTTACCTAATTGTAGGAAAGAGCATAATGGTTCTGTTCCGCATGACAGCAATTCAAGCCTTAGAATACAAGTCTCATTTATGCAACCGCTGGCACAATGACGTTTACCTTAGTCAGTATTTTTTGAAATTTATTTATTCAGTCAGTCAGTCAAGCAGTCAAGCAGTCAGTTAGGTTTTCGAGTAAGTTAGGTGGTCAATCTCAGTTAGGAAGTCGAGTCAGTTAGGTAGTCAGTCTCAGTAAGTCAATTAGTCAGTTAGTCAGTCAGTCAGTTAGTCGGTCAGTCTGTCAGTCAGTTAGTCGGTCAGTCTGTCAGTTAGAGAGTCACTCAGTCTGTCAGTCAGTTAGGTGTTCAAGAGTCAGGTAGGCAAGCAGTCAGTCAGTCAGTCAGTTGGTCAGTGGCGCGCACACACTTTATATCGCCTCTTTCTTCTGATCTGCCTGTCAATATCGAAATGGAACAAATAATGCACGTGCATCATAGTTTCCCCGTTCAGATAATGCAAAAAATTACAAACAATAAATCTGCATCATTCATGATACGCGGTGCCAAACTCGGGTAATTTAATAATCATCATCAAACGCGCTACATCATCTCTATATCCGACTGCCATTGAATGATCGACGGTCCCATCTCCGCCTTTATAGATGAGGGGAAATTAACGCCTAAATGCCGATTTATGAAGCCTCGCACCACCTCTCGCCTCCCATGTCTAACACAAACGCCGACAGCGCCCACGGAAACTATTAGAGACTTACGGAAAAAAGTACATTTCTCCGCTGCGGTTCGGGAGGAGCTGGTGCAGGAAAAATATATCCTGTAAATTTCATGGTAAGAGATTAGAGAGTATCAGGGTAAACAAAAAAACAGTAACTGTGAAAAAGTTCCGAAAACGTCAACCTATGCTCCCTTTTAAAAACACAACAACCCCCCCCCCCCAAAAAAAAATTTTTACATAAAAAAAAAAGGTAAACATATCTCCTTTCCTGAAAAAAAAGGCCTAGACCTACCTCCCTTCCTAAAAAAAAAACGAAAAAAAAACGTAGACCTACCTCCTTTCCTATAAAAAAAAGAAAAAAACAAAGAAGTGACTGACTACCTTGCGTAAAAGAAACAAAAAACCGCAAAGACATACACCCTGAAAAAAAATACGACTCCATGAGAAAACACCATTGATATATTTCCCGTTCAGTGTTTAACTTTGACGTGATGGAGTTGCCTGGCCGTGACCTTCCCACCTGAGCTGATGCAGTGTGATACAGACAGGCAGTGGACGGGTGATGGGTGTGTCCTGCGGTGGCTTGGGGCGACGGTGGCGGCGTGGCGGGAGTGAAGGGGCAGGAAGGGCTTAGGAGTGATGAGGGAGGGGGAGGAGGCAGCAGGGGAGTGAAGAGGCAGGAAGGAGTTTAGGAGTAGTGATTGATGGATAGGGGGAGGATGGAGGGCGTGCAGCAGTCGGCAGAACGTGAGAAGGTCTGGACAGAGGGGCACTAGGAAGGGTCGGGTTGCGTGATCACGTGGACGCTAGTCGGAAGTCAATAAAAGTGTCACTCATGCTATATTGTTTCCTGTGAGTGATTTTCCAAGTGTTCTTCCGGTTATCCCTCTAATTATTCCCTTTCTTATCATTAATCGTTATTAGGTGATAGAGATTATGACATAAGTGGCCTATATGCTCTATATGTTATAGTGGTGTAGAAGTGTATAATTAGTGTAGTGTGTGTGTGTGTGTGTGTGTGTGTGTGTATGTGTGTCGTGTGGGTGTGTGTGTGTGTTGTCTACCCTTAGTCACCCTAAAAACATTTTCTGTGGAGTGATATTGATTGTGCGTCCCGTTAAATTAAGCGAAGCATGTTGATGAGCCGGAGAGAAGAAAAGTGGAGCAGGGGTCCTCTTTTCGCGGTGTGGGACATGCTGGTGGGTTAGGAGCTCGGCGGTGGAAGCTCCGGGATAGGTCCACGTGTCTGTACTGAGTGTGGTACAAGGGAAGTAAAATTGTGTTGTTCGGGATGTGTGCTTGAGTTGGTGAGGGACTTCTGGTGTATGATTGACTGATGGTGTAAGGTGTGTGGTGTCGGAGGTGTATGGCCGTGAGCAGCAGCTCAGCTGAGGTATGTGTTGTGTCGGAGGTATATTGGTGAGCACAGCGGCTGTGTGAACTGGGTGTAAGCTGATGGTGTGATTTTCGTGTGTGGATGGTGTGGCTTAACTGTGGCGAGTAGCCTGGTAAATGGTGATTGTATGTGGTGATTGGTGGATTGATGTTTGAGATACAAAGAAGCTATCAAACAGAGTATTCTTTTGTTATGAAACAATATATGATTGTGTAAATATATAATATGTTAAATAGAGAAGTGAGTCACTATTGCCTGGTGGATGTGAGCGTGAGTTTTTTTTTTTTTTTTGGTGGTGTGAGAGTGAGGGTGTGTCTGTGAGAGTGAGTGGGGGAATGAAAATTAGCTACAACCAGCCGGCCCCGGGAGGAGAATTTCTCTTAAGGGAGAAGTAAGGCACATGATAGGTTATGCACAATATTTACGTGCAAGTTTTTGCAGCATGGAGCTGCAGTGTGGTGAAGTGTGGCCTGGGGAAGTAACGATATTTGGGGGCGCCGTCCGGGATCGAATTTATGAATATTATGGTGTGCACCAGATGACCACGTGGAACCATAGACTACCCCTGCTACCCTGCCAACCCTGATACCCTGCCAACCCTGAACCTATGCCACAGTTGGAACTCTGCCGCTTACTAATCTCTACTCTTCAGTATTGTGGTGAAGCTCTGTACTCTCCTGAATATTATGATGTAGGGAAATGTGAGCCGACTTTATGGTTCATCGTGAGGTGACCTACCTATCTCAGGCTGTACAGGGAGGAGTTGGATAAATTAGCAGAGAAATTTGAGATAGCGTTGATATCTAGGCTCAAGGAGGATATGCATGAGAGAATAGTGAAAGAATTAATAGACTTGGTGTATTAAGAGAAGAGGCAGATGAAGATGAAAGAAAAGAGGGTGTGGAAGGAAAGAGCCTGGAAGAAACAGGGAGTGAAGTGACTGATCAGTGAGCAACATTATCACAGAGGATGAGGTTGATGGAAATGGAGATCAGGTTGCAGAGAAGAGAGAAACTGTGGCCCCCCCCCAGTTGAGGATAGAGGCAGAAGTTTGAAAAAAGTAAGGCAGAGGTTGAAAGAGAGAAAATTAGAACAGGCGCAGAGGTGCAAATAAAGTGTAAAATGGAAGTAGACAGTGGTGGTCACAGGGGAAGAGATCAACTGATGAGAAAAAGTTTCATTTGTGCCAGAATTTGGTGCGGAGGAAGCAGAAAATACTGTTCTTCAAATTATAGAAAATGGTACCTGGCAATATTGACGAGGTTGGCCTCGCAGGATGTAATGGCTTTATTCAGATACAGACAAAATTTCAAAGGTTAAAGCAAGAGAGGCTTATGCACGGTTTGACTGTAGAGGAAATGTAGTGAATATCAGGTTGTGAAGAAGCCGAGTTACAACTGTGCGAGTGACCCTGAGATCTATAGACAGAGATCCAGAGATGTAAGAAAACAGCAAAATGTACATATTAGGAAATGGCCAAGAGAGTGTGCTTTTCAAATCGTGACAAATGTGTGAAGCAGAAAATGTAAATGAAAAAGGAGGACTTAAGGAAGTTAATGCGTTAGAACATTTTAGAAATACTCTGAAACCAGAGTTGAGGTATGTATAATGTTATGCAAGATGTGATGATAAAAGATGTGATTGAGGCTGGACGTAAGGCTGACCAACTTGAGGTCGGCCTCACGGGCTTTCTAATCAGTGGCAAGGAGTTAGACTAGCCACCAGAGGTGGTCTGGTAACTCGGTGGTTATGGATTAGTAAGGGGAACAAAAATTTTCCATTTACAGGTAACGCAAATGAAAAATGCTAGGTACTAAGTAAACTATGCTGAAATTCTAGTTTTAAGTAATTGTCATATGTAATTCAGGCTATGTATATTCACCCCCTCCAAGATTAATAATGTCAGTAATGCTCAAGGCAGAGTCAGTCCTTGATTAGATTGTTATTTTAAATGGGGTTTAGGTTGGACACCTAAGTATATATTGTGGCAACGCAAACAAAGCTTCCTCCCAAATGTCAACTTTGTGGCTTAAACAGGGACTAGGAAATATATAAATGTTATTATAAGGTTATGAATTCAAAAGAGGCAGGACTGACCAGTGTCCAGGGAAGAGGAATGTGTAGAGCACTTGCCAAAAATGTTAGCACTGAGAAGAAAGTTTACCTAGCAGTTGATTTTGAAACTTTTATTACAAAAGGAAAAGATGAATGTAGATGATGGTGCAAGAGAGGGAAATTGTAATTTGAGGGATACAGGTAGCCAAATTTAAGTATTGTATCTAAGATACTGTGAGAAGTCGTTTGATGAAAAACTTTTAACAGGTGTAGAAGGTGAGGTTAAGGGTATAAGGATCTGTGGATATAGTCAGTTCATACTTCATCATGTGTGGATTAAGAGTGGATTCGTCACAGGAAAGTGGAAGGTTAGGAGTGAGTAATGAAACTTCCAGTAACAGGTATGAAGACATGCTCCTGGGGAATGATTGAGGGGAACAGGTAGTTCCCTACCCCTGAGCTTATGCGAGAATCCTATAATTATGGCAGGATGACTGAAATTTTTAGAGCTGAAATATGTAAGGTTGAGAGGAAGGTAGAGGAGAGTATACTGTATCCAGCATGTGTAGTGACAAGAGTCAGCGCACCCCACCCAAGCAAACACAGAGGTAGAGTGAGAGGACTTTACTAATTGTTTGTATGTATGTGGAGTCCCACATTGATTTGAAACAGGTGAAAGGAGATGCGACTAAATGTGCGCAGGGCTTATGTCAGATTATATTGTGAGAAAGGAGAGATTCGACTCACATTGCAGCAAAATGGGAAGATGAGAAGTCTAAAATCTTTGTGGAGTGAGCAGTGAGTAAAGAGCGAGCTTCAGTATGAGGATGTGGGATATGTATGTGGAGAATGAAGTTTTAATGAGGAAGTGGAGGCCTACGATAGCCCCAGTAACCAGATCATAGGCAATGGTGAAGACCAGATGTTGTTCCTAGAAGTTATAGAGAGAAGCTTAAGAATTGGCTCATGCAAAATAATTGGTCTGGTCATTTATAGGTGTAAAAAAGACATAAAACAATAACAGCTCATTTTTATGGCCAGGAGTAAAAGAAGCATGTGAAACTGAATATTGTAAAACTTGCCCCAGTATGCCAAGTCGGGTAGGAAAACCAAACAAACACTATAGTGAAAGCACCACTATGTCCTATTTCTGTGAGGGAGTGAGCCATTTAGTAGAATTGCATTGATATTGTGGGCTCCTCTTCCGCTTCTAATAGAGGCAACCAGTATTTACTGACAAGAACATGGTATGGCTACTAGATTCCCAGAAGCCAATAGCATTGAGGAAAGTATTCATGCTAAAGTATTTGAGAGAGGTGGGTGAAAAAAAAAAAAGAATTTTTTTTTTTCGTGGTGGACTTCCTAAATTAAATACACCACGGATAGGGTAGTAACGTCACTTCAAAATTGTTTGGTCAAGTGTTAACAGGGGTGAGAATTAATACAACAATATCAAGTGCTTACCACCCGCAGTCACAGTGGCTGCTAGAAAGGTGTACACCAGAACTCAAAAAGACTTGAGGAATATTGTATGGAATTGGATAGGGCTTGGGAGATGAGGCTGTGCCGTTAGCACTGTTTGCTTGAGAGTTATTGTTTAACAGGCTACACACATTTGTGTGTTTCATGCCCTTTTGAACTTGTGGTATGGGCATGAGGTAAGAGAACCATGAGGATGTTGAAGGAAGAAATGGTTAGGAAATGTAAATGTACCAAACTGTTTTTGAGAATATGTAGCAAAGTGAAGGAGAGACTGATAAGGGCTAGAGAAATTGCTGGTGAGAAAACTTAAAGGAATCTCAGAGGACTATGAAGAAAATGGTATGATGAAAAATGCAAGAGAGAGAGAGATTTCAACGGGTACAAGGGATCTGTGTTCGTTCCACGCAAGGGTATATCTTTAAATAGCTAAATACATAGTGGGCCTTGAAAATTTGAGAAAAAGATTAGTGATGTAAAATATATTTAGTAGGAAACTCCCGGGCAGACGCAAAGGAAAGCTCCTATGCCATGTCAACTATGTTGAACCATATCATGACAGAGAGCAGATACATGGAGTAAGATGTTAATATATAATTTGTTGAGAATGTGTGAAGTTCTGACAGGATCGATGTGAGAGCATAGTGAATTTAGTCAAGATGTGAGGGCAGAGTTTGGAGAACTCAGTAGATTGTCACAGTTGGAAGGAGACGTTGAAACATTGGTCGGGATGAGAGAGGAGAGGTAAAAAGAATTATAAATGATTTAAATCTTGTTGTCCTGAGCTCCCAGAAGAACAAATGTAATTGTACATGATGTAGAGAATTGTTGAAAAAGTAGCACCAATTAAACAACACCATAAAGAGTGACACACAGAAGAGAGAGATAATGAGGAAAAAGAAGTAGACGTTTACATCGTGAGAAAAATGATTATTGAACATAGCAAACTAAGTCCATGGAGGTCACCCTAGTGTGTGGTGCCTAAACCTGGAGGGTAAGGGTTATAGATTTCGTTACTGATTAGAGAAAGGTTTAAGGTGGTAACTAAAAGTGATACTTATCCCCATTCCAGAACGTGAATGACTGTATAGACCAAGCTGGGAAATGCAGATATGTAACAAAAATAGACCTGCTCAAAGGTTTTAGGAACAGGTGGGATTAAACTGAGAAAGCTAGGGGATGTTGTCAGCATTGGTACCATGGATGGACTCTTTCAATATAAGGTTTTGCTTCTTGGTAATGAAGAATAGTCAGTTGTGTCAAAGATTGGTGAAGAAGTAGTGAAGGGAGATAAAATGTTAGTCACTGTATATACTAGATTGTATTGGCACTGTACTTCTGAGAAGTGGGAGGAGCATCTAAGTTTTGGTTGAAGTATGTCGGAAATTGGATGCATGCAAATCTTCACAAGGGAACTAGATGAACAAGTGATTTGTGAAGGCTTTCAGTGATTATTTTGGATTTAAGGTTGGACAAGGAGAGGTGAGACCATTAATGCCAAAGTGAAAAGGCATTATGGATTCGCATTATCTCCAACAAACAGGAAGGAGCTTTTAGAGATTTTTTGGTGTATGTCACGTGGTATTATAGGAGATTTTGTAGAAATTTCTCAAGCAGTTGGCATGCATTAACCAGGTTGTGTGGTAAAAGATTAAATTTTTGTGTGGAGCGAGCACAGTGAAGAGGCTTTCAAGAAAATTAAGGATATTTTACGTTAATGCTCCCATATTGATTACTCCCTGATTATGACAAGACATTTAAGCTGTTATTGTGGATGCCAGTTAGTGAGGGAGAAATTGGAGGAGGTTTGATGCAGGAGATGAAGCGAGTTGATCATACCCATTGGATATTTCTCTAAAAAAGTTATTGTATATACAGAGGCGTATAGCACAATTGAGCAAGAGGCTTTGGCGTTGATTCGAATTTAATATCATTTTGATATATCAGGTAAAAGGGGCTGCGATGCCCGAAGCAGTGCAAAGTGTTTACAGATCACAACCCCTTAGGTTTGTAAATAGTATGAAAATTCAAACAAAGGTTGATGAGGTCGGTGTCTAATGTTGCCAGGAGAATGATTTGGTAGACCATGTGAAAGGGAAGGATAATGTGATAGCAGACGCTCTTTCCGAGTTTCCTGTAAGCTGTGAGCCATCTTAAAGAAAGAACTCACACTTTACTGTGAAGGGGGGTGTTTACCTTAGTCACCCTTAAAAACATTTCTGTGGAGTGATATGATGTGGTCCGTAAATTAAGCAGCGCAGTATGATGAGCCTGATAGAAAGTGAGAGCCGGCGGTCATCTATTTGGAGTGGACAGCTGGTAGGGTTAGGAGCTGGAGGTGGAAGCTCCGTGGAAGGCCACGTGTTGTACTGATGTGGTACAAGGAACCAGTAAATTGTGTGTTGAGGTGTGTGCTTGAGTTGGTGATTGACTTGGTGTATGAGTGAATGATGTTGTAAGGTGTGTTGTAGTGTCGTGAGGGTGTATGGCGTGAGCAGCAGCTCAGCTGCATGGTGGTGTGTGTCGGAGGTATATGGCCGTGAGTGAACAGCTGCTGTGTTGACTGGCGTGTAAGCCTAATGATTGGTGCGTGATGGTGTGGGCTTAACTCGTGGGAGTAAGCCTGGTTAAATGGTGATTGTTAGTGGTGATGGTGGATTGATGTTTGAGATATCAAAGAAGCATAGCAACAGATTTATCTCGCGTTTATGTACATATATGAGTGTAATATAGTAATATGTTAAAAGATTAACGTGAGTCAATATTTGCCTGGTGGATGTGAGCGTGAGGTGTGGTGTGAGAGTGAGGTTTGGTTGGAGAGTAGAGTGTGGTTGTAAGAGGTGAAGTGTGGGGAGTGAAATACTAGTACCACACCAGCCGGCCGGGAGAAACTCTCTCTTAAGAGAAGAAGTAGGCACATGATGAGGTATTGCACAATATCGTACTGGCATGTTTTTGCAGCAAGGAGCGCAGGTGTGTGTGTGTGTGTGTGTGTGTGTGCCGTGGGTGTGTGCTGTGTGTGTGTGTGGTGTGTGTGTGTGGTGTGGTGTGTGTGTGTGTCGCGCGTGCTCCAAAAACATTTGCTTAAAAAACATGCAGCGCTTCGCGTTCTAAACCAAATTAAAGTATTTCATCCAGTTTGCGTTTACCGTCTAGCCATTGTAATAAATCGGCACCGAATATGTACTTTCCACACATGTACAGCTCGGGTCCTGCGTCGCAACAGACTGGCGGTGGACAGGGGCGAATCAAGGTTCACGCACATGATTGCCTCAACGGCAGGCCGTAGTTATACGAGAGTCACCGAGGTCCTCAGCAAATCTTTAACCATGCCGTGCTGCTCTCAGTTCACCATGAATAAATGCTACGCTATTTCTGGCAGTTCTGTCAAAACGTATGAATATGTTAGGTTTGATAGTGTCACATATATTACAAATTTTACTTCATCACGTTCTCCCCAGAATGCTCATTGTGTTATATTTGTTCCTTGTTTAACGGAACAATGGTCAATCGTGCAATGCCACCTCACCTTGACCTACCGTATATCCTGACAACACCGTCGCACTTGTAAGTTTGATGGATCTTCCACTGAAATGGATCTGGGTTTTACTGCAATAATCACCGACCAGCTTGTGTGGGATTTTGATGTGTCCGGAACAAAATAAAGACCGTATATTCCGACGCCTTCCTTCACGGGTAATATGTAAAAGGAACACAAAATTTGCTCCCAGCAAAGTCAGCAGCAAGTAAATCAGAACTGAAAACGCACCAATCCTAATACAGACTCAGGGAACGGAGTATAGAGTTAATAAATCTTCTTCGCCTAACCTGAAAATACAAGAGTCTATCCACAGCCAGGCAAAACAATGTGATCGAATCTCCTCTATATCAAAGTCAGACTCTGGGTTTCGTCGTGAATTCAGAAATTAAAATGGTTCTCGCTCGAATTCAGGGAGACGCTCGTTCAGGCTCTTCCACTCGTGCAGAATCACACCGATTTGTCGCTCTGCTCATCGTCCTCCAGTCCTATGTCTGCCGACCCTCCACTCCAGCCACCTCCCCCTCCACACCCACCCTCGTCCCTCCCCGGCAGCCCTACGCAAATGCCAGACTTCGAGTTTGGGAAATATGCAGAACCATGAGTGTTTCAGAACGTGAATAATAACGACTCGCGGATAGACGTCGATGTACGTGGTTGGGTATTTCAGTTTGTTACTGTTACGTATTTCAGCTTGTACAGAGAAAATATTTTTAGGTATGAACAAAAACAACAACCAGATAAACACCTTTTTTTTCTCGTACGTAAAAAGAATTTGATAGAAAAATAACAGAATCCTAAATAAAATACGTCCCAATGGTAGTCATAAAGATGCAAGCAAAAATATGTAAACAAAAAAAGGGAGCTTATGGATGGTACCTATATAGAGCTTCTCGACATGGCTCATACATCGCCTTATCAAAATACAAAATAATTAACTTGATATTATTAATTATAATTAATAACTTGGTGATCATTCGTCAAATACTACCACTACTATTTTTTTCTCTCTCTCTCTCTCTCTCTCTCTCTCTCTCTCTCTCTCTCTCTCTCTCTCTCTCTCTCTCTCTCTCTCTCTCTCTCTCTCTCTCTCTCTCTCTCTCTCTCTCTCTCTCTCTCTCTCTCTCTCTCTCTCTCTCTCTCTCTCTCTCTCTCGTTCGTTAAAGTAATATAGAAAGCGGACGAAGCGTTGATCTGCAAAGAGATAGAAAGTAAAATACGCCGGACAGGGTCGGTGTTTTTTTAAAAGAATGAAAGAGGTAAAAATTTAAGGGCACAGGTGACTGTGTGACACCACTTGATGACATTTACAGCAACAAGGTGAGAAAGGTCACCATCGACAACCGGAAGAGAGGGATGAATTATTCTGAAATTGGGCTCGGCTCTTCCTCCTCCTCTTTCTCCTCTGTAGGCCTCTTTCAATTTTGTAAACCTCTTTCAATACTTTTTAACAAATCCCTTAATTCCGGAAAACTTCCTTGCGACTGGTAACTACTAAATGTTACTCCAATAGAAAAGAAAGGTGACATGACATTAACGAGTAAATAGTGTCCGATCAACCTCACATCCGTAGTCTGTAAGTTAATAAAATATAATATAATATATATATATATATAATATATATATATATATATATAATATATATATATATATATATAGTTTAGAGATGTTTTTTCCTCAGATGTAGAGGTGAGCATGCTCACCTCTACATCTGAGGAGAAAACATCTCTCACCGCTGCTGAAGAAGGGTTCCATGACCCGAAATCGCGATACAGCAAAATGACAGCTACGGCGAAGTCCTAAACTTGTCACTAAAGAGAATAAGACACTCTTAAGACAAAGAAAATATCTTGAAAAGATAATAACGCTGAACTAGCTATCACTTTTAACGAGATCTTGTCTAAGAGAAAATCTCCTGCCGTATATACTTTATATATATATATTATATATATAGTATCTTATATATTATATATATATAAATATATATATAATATATCTGTGTGTGTGTGTTGTGCCATATACACCAATATATATTATATATATATATAGTATTTAAATATATTAATAAATATTTTTATAGAAATCCTAATCTATAATATTTTTTTTATTTTTTTTTTATTTATATCACGCATTACGATAACAAATAACGAATTTACAAGAAAAATATTTCATACATCGCGGCAACATCACTATTTCAGTTTTAGCGAAATAGCAGTAAAAGTTTTATTATTCTATATTTAAGAAAATTCCATGAATATATATCATTAAAGAACTTTATCATGACTGCTTCTCTTACGTATACCATTATTACAATACCATACCGTATATGAAGATTTCACAGTCATAAAAATTCTATTTGTACCTGGATAAAACAGACTGTTTATTTTCTAAAGGAGATCTTATTCGTAGATTTAAGGATAATAATTCCAATCTCGACATACAGTATGTGCATTGCAAAAACATTTATCATGACATGCATGCTCTGACGTAAGTACAAGTTCTATCAATGACCACTACCGTATGATGAAGTATTTCATCAGTCATTTAAAAAAATGTCTATTCTTTCCGTGGATAAAAAACAAGACTCAGGGTTCTATTTTGCTGAAAGGAAGAATTCTTTTTCTTTGTAGAGTTTCAAGGTATCATTCATTCCCTTTGCATTGACTGTAAGAAATTTGAAAGTAAACACTTTGCAGCATGCAAAGGGACAGTTAATATTATCAACGAAAATGACAGGAAATGCGTTATGTATCATATACAAATAGTACATCTATCACTGCTGTATAATTAGCACTCATCATTCAATCAATATCATCATCATCATCATCACTGATAACGACGGCTGCTCAACCCATCTTTGAGACACATTTACGAAATGACTCTATACACACGCAGCAGCATTGCCCTTTGTACTACTAGCATTCTACCGCGGATAATTACACACCCTCATTTCCATTATATTACTCTCTCTCTCTCTCTCTCTCTCTCTCTCTCTCTCTCTCTCTCTCTCTCTCTCCTCTCTCTCCTCTCTCTCATCCTCTCTCTCTCTCTCTCTCTCTCTCTCTCTCTCTCTCGTCTCTCTCTCTCTCTTCTCTCTCTCTCTCTCTCTCTCTTCCTCCTCTCTCTCCTCTCTCTCTCCTCTATATATATATATATATATATATATATATATATATATATATATCTTCAGTCTCTGTGGTAGCGTCTAGAATCACAGATTTGTTTTCTTGTGCAATACATATACGTATATATTCTCCCCGCCTCCTCAAACCTATGTGAACACACACAGTCAGACAACAAAGTTTTGTTCTTGTAAGAATAAAACAGGGATGAAAGAGGAATGAAAAATAACGTGAAAGAATTGCATGGTCTAATCTTGACAACAGTGACAATAGTAATCTTTCTTCCCCTCCGCAGAAGCACATGTTACTGCCACAATCGTACCACCAACACCACATCTACTACACTCACCACCAACACTACAACCACTACACTCACCACCAACACTACAACCACTACCTTCACCACCAACACTACAACCACTACCCACACCACAAACACCACAACCACTACCCTCACCACCAACACCACAACCACTACCCTCACCACCAACACCACAACCACTACCGTCACCACCACAACCAGTACCCTCACCACCAACACCACAACCACTACTCCTACCACCAACTCCACAACCACTACCCTCACCACCACAACCACCACAACCACTACCCTCACCACCACAACCACCACAACGTACACTCTCATTAGTTTACCTCAACCCTCTTCACCACAACCATCGCACCAGGAATGTCATCACTACTCACCACAGTCACTATGATTGCGTTCACCATCATATCTTAATATTGACCAGCGCGCCAAGACCATCAACACTACTACTACCACTACTGCTACTGCTACAAGTTTACACAAGCCTCACAAGTATACGGACAAGTATCTCTCTCGCGAGGACCTTCAATGACTACGGGTAAGTGTGTGTGTGTGCGTGTGTTTGTGTGTGTGTGTGTGTGTGTGTGTGTGTGTGTGTATTCATCTAGTTGTATTCATCTAGTTGTATTTTACAGGGCCAGAGCGACGCTCGTATGGCCCCGTCTCCATATCAACATTTTTATCATTCATCCTTAGTTCTTAAGTGTTGGCCGAAGCCACCACCCCAGGAGGCGGGTCACAAACCCCCGGCTAACACACCCGGTACTCCATTCACTGCTGGGTGGACAGGGGCTCGGGATTTTAAGAAAGACCCGCCCGTCTGTCTTCGTCCGCCCGGGGATCGAAACCGGGACTTCTCGGTTGTGAGCCGAGCATGCTAATCCTTACACTATGGAGTTCCCTGTGTGTGTGTGTGTGTGTGTGTGTGTGTGCTGTGTGTGTGTGTGTGTGGTGTGTGTGTTGTGTGTGTGTGTGTGTGTGTGTGTGTGTGTGTGTGTGTGTGTAATCATCTACTTGTATTCATCTAGTTGTATTCATTTAGTTTGTATTTTACAGGGCCTGAGCTACGCTCGTATGGCCCCGACTCCATATCTACATTTTATCATTAATCCCTAGTGTTTAGTGTTGGCCGAAACCATCACCCCGGGAGGCGGGTCACAAACCCCCGGCTAACAACCCGGTACCCCATTCACTGCTGGTAGACAGGGGTTCGGGTTTTTAAAAGATCGCCCATCTCGCATCGCTCCGCCCAGGGATAGAACCTGGGACTTCCCCGGTTGTGAACCGAACGTGGGTTTCCACTACCCTACAGAGTAGCCCCCTATTAATGGGGGGACAGACAGAC